>DWMZ01005002.1:0-11270 GCA_018249855.1 Eueides tales michaeli | reverse complement strand
ATATATATATATATATATATATATATATATATATATATATATATATATATATATATATATATATATATATATATATATATATATATATATATATATATATATATATATATATATACATATATATACTGATGCGTCAGTGGTCAATCCCATGATATCGAATTTCTTCTTTAGATATTAATGACTAATGTTCTCATAGATAAAAGGATTTATTTTCAACCCTGGCTTACTTGGGTTCTATTCGTCATTTATCAATCAATCATTTACGTTCTCACAGTTTACATACAATGTTTCAACAATGAAAGTAAGTTTGATCTCGAAAGATGATTTACAATTATATTATGTAGGTATTCATTCATCTGTATATAAAATGTACATGAAGCAAAACTTGATATTTACTTTTATGTTACACATAAAAATTGTAATTTTATTATAAAAATTCTTAGTTATTTTAACTTTTATTACAAAAATTCTTAGTTATTTTAATTTTATTATAAAAATTCTTAGTTATTTAATCTAACAGTTAAAATGAAATCCCTCAGTAAAATTTTTATATTTCAGTAACATTTCAAAATATTTTCAACTTATATATATATACAATTATTTTGAAATTACAAATAGACCCTTTTAATTTAAATTATTTGTATAAAATTATTGCTACATTTCATATGCGGTAGTGGCGCGCAGACTTAGCGTGACAGTTAAGGAGAGACTTGGTCTGGCCTGGAGACACTATAGTCTTAAAAATATTCATATCACCTGTCAAACAATATGCGGTGGGGAGCTCCGTTATTTAGCACTCTATTATTCGAAAACGAAACGAAATGTAAATACGAGTATATGTAAACCAAATTTTCCGATTTCAGTACAAATTTCGATATTACATATGGCGTGTACGTAACCTAACGCCTAATTCTTTTTTCACAGACCAGATAATTGAAACAAATATATAATTAATTCTCCGATGGATTTCTACGGTTACCAAGACGGCGCCATTAAATTTTTATATTTACAAAATTTCAACTTTCTCTAACCTTAACATTTAAAATTCACTATAAATATTCCATTATGATCGATAATTATGTAATGAGAAACAATAAAGTTCAGTGTCGCTTTAATAAACTTAAATTATAAGTTTTCAATCTATAATTTCGACATTTTATACAAATAGTAACCTTCATTCAAGCCATTATTTATTATACAAGAAGTATTGCCTCGTAGCTTTGTCTCATGTTTTTTTAATGATTACATATTATTTCATCTTCTTTATAATTATTCAGTACAGTAAATCAAAGTCGCTTCCTACAGATATGTATTTAAATATTTAAATCTACGTTACAAAGGAGTTACGTAAACGCGCGGTGTTAAATTACGTGATGCCCTTATAAATATGTATTGAGTGGAGAATAGAATGTGTTGACACTCGGCTTCCATTGCTTGCCCTGCGATTTGCGACATATAGAGTGATCTGATGGTACAAATAGACTACACCTCTATAGACAGTTCAATCAGTGTACATCTTGATGTATATCAAGTGTCACTCTATTAACATAATTGTCTATTGTTGCTCTATTACGTTGCTCTATGACACGATAATTAGTGTCTGCGAGCGCTGTATGAACATGTTATGCCCAAGTGTCAAGTGTATTTAAAATTTTTTGAATTATTTAGACAATTTCAATACACACCGCGCACAATAAACTATTACATTATCATCAGTTTCTATGTGAGTTTGGACACAAATTTCGTACAAAATACATTCTTTTGACACAAAAAAATTTATAATTGTATACAGTACATATATATTGTCTCGTATTTCTTAATTTCATTCGAATTCCATTTGTGCAATAATTTAAAAAATACAATAAAATACACATAAATATTTAAGTTCTGTAAATAATTTTTATTTAATTATAATAAAAAATATATATATCTTTGAGGTGGAGATTTAAAATGACAATTAAAATAACGAACGTCATATAACAGGTAGTGATGAATAATTGGTACATGTTTCTTTAATATAACCATCTGATTCCAAACACTTGTTTTCATTAAACTTTTCAAAGGTTAAGGACGTCTACACGCATAGCGCTCTTATTAATATTATTTATTCTTCTATACTTCGTCACATGCATATATAGCTCAATCTATACATATCTCTACATAATATGCCGATATTACAACGTGGTGAAAGATGAATAGCATATAATTCTCTTAGGAAAATGAATAATTGGTACATGTTTTTTTAATATAACCATCTGATTCCAAACACTTGTTTTCATTAAACTTTTCAAAGGTTAAGGACGTCTACACGCATAGCGCTCTTATTAATATTATTTATTCTTCTATACTTCGTCACATGCATATATAGCTCAATCTATACATATCTCTACATAATATGCCGATATTACAACGTGGTGAAAGATGAATAGCATATAATTCTCTTAGGAAAACATGGAATTTCTGTCAACTGAACTCCATGAAAGGAAAAAAGAGTTTCCATAAGGCTACTGCCGTTCTCCACTTATTGAGGACTTTTGGTAGCAAGGCAAAAAGCGGCGTTGAGTTCCGCCACTCAACACGCAGTGCCTCAAATTTGGCGGAAAGTGGGGAACGGAAGTGGAACGGAGTGTCTTAAGACTAGGTTCCTAAGTTCCCTCTACCTACCCTGCCATGTACGTGATACAGCGTGAAACTGAGAGGGAGAGAGATTAAAACATTTCATGCTTTACCCCATAACTCATATTAAGATTAACAAAACAGCATTTCGATATATTCGGAAATCGACGCAAGAACGTAATTTAATCCTCCTCTCTACATAAACAAAAAAAGATCTATAAAAAAATATATATTTTAGTTGAACAATATTTTTTTCATAGCTTGAAGATACTTTAACAATTTATTTACTCCCATTTATATTTGTATATTATTTTATACGTAAATGTAAAGCGATAGTTTCACTTATATAATTCGAACTCTACATAGAAACTTAATAAAATATTTTCAATTTTTTATTTATTCCATGAACAATTACTACAGAGCAAGAGTGACTAGTAAAATAATATATAGACTTCGTTTGACTTTTGAGAACAAAATATCGATGATATAAGACGAGATAGTAAGGCGCTACGTTCCCTTTCTCTATCCCCCCAAGGACAAATGGGAAACCAAAAAAGCAGCTGCAATATTACAATGAACAGGTTTAACTAGCTTTACATATAGTCTATAGTAATCATAGGCTACAATATTTATGTATATTTTGTTTAGCTTCACGTCATATTTTCATATAGGAGGGTAGATGGAAAGAATTACGGAGGGCTTAAAATTGCCCTCCGTTTTCCACTTTCTACGGCATCTCCACTTTTCGAGACATATTATGTAGAATAGTAGAAGTTAACGTCGCGCTTTTTCTTGTTCTTTGTCCGTTGCGAAGAAAATACCTTATTACAGCAAAATGCTTGTAGCTCTTAAGCTGCTGAAATTATAGTAATAATATATATACCACCTCAAAGAACTATAAAAAACCGCACTCATACCGATTCAGTTACAGTAGATCAGTCAATCTTAAGTACCCTTTCTGTTGGTATAAATTTTTTGATATGAACAAAAACGAATAATGAATCATGCCATTACCAATAGAAAATTCCTTCTTTTTAACATTTTTAGCTTTATTTTTTATCCTTTTAAGCTATTACACTCCGTGTATTTTTTTTCTATATCCCGCACAAGGCAGGGTAGGGAGAGGGAACCCGGGAACCTAGTGTTAAGATCCTCCGTTCCAATTCCATTCCCCACCTTCTGCCGAATTTTGGGCATTGCGTGTTGAGTGGCGGAACTCAACGCCGCGCTTTGCTTTATTACCAGAGCGATTAAATAAAACATTAAATTTTTAAATTGAGAATATTAGATATTTCATTTCCTCCACTGGGGATCGAACCCAGAACATGTTGATTACAGTCACACGCTTGTGCCGCTGTGCCACGACAGGCCACAACTGTCTCCTCTTCGTGTGATGTATGGCGGAATTTAACACCGCGGTAATCAATCAGATCGGGGTCAATAAAATGGTACATAACCAATAAACATGGGTTACAGATGTTCCATTTAGCCACGACATTCTTAAAATAGATGTGTGAACATAATTTATTTGTATAAGCCATTAAGTCTTAACACTTTTGCAATATCCTATGTTTTATCTACAACGGTCATTTCGAAATACTCATAATATTTAAGTAATAGTACGCAGAGTTGCTCAGGAAATAATGAAACTATGGTATGCTATTTGCCAATCTCCTAATATTTTTTTTTACTTCACGCTGTATCTTGATATAACACTCTAGGTAGAGAACATGGGAACCTAGCGCTAAGACAGTTCATTTCTAGAAAAACATTTCCGTTTTCTACTTTGGCATTGCGTAAGTGGCGGAACTCAACTCCGCGTTTTAGAAAAATGAAAATATTGAATTTTTCGTCTCTTCGAATGGGAATCGAACGAACAAATTTTCGTGCTTACAGCCGCTGGTGTGTGCCCCTGCGACTACCTTGTCTTCTAAAGTTAAACTTGCCATATTTTCAAAAATTATTGAGTAACTTAGGTAATGCCAATTATGAAAAAGACCATTCTTTTTTTATTTTTTGGCATTATGAACATGCTGGGTATGCAATTCTTTTTTTTTGTATTTATAAATATTCATCAATTTTTACCTTAATTTAATTAAATTTTTTTATAGGTATTTACTTAAATACCTATATTAAAATACATAAATGTAAGAAGAACGTTATAAACAAACTATGCCTCATGCCCTTGGCAGAACAAATACAAATACGTAGCTGATGGAAAATCCGGTATTTCCTAGATACGTAACTTATATGTTAAGGGCGTTCAGTTTTTACCTATCATCGTCTTTATGAATCATATTTACCACTTAGCAGGTGTTGGGTAAACTTTGAACAGATTAAGTAAATATCTTCTCTGGCCTTGTGGGTGAGAAATGAAAGTCTTAACGTGAGGTGACAAGTTAATGAAATTTGAAAGAATTTAGAGTAAGCTTGTTTATAACGTCTTCAAAATCGTGAAAGAAAATATTATACGAGATTATTCCTTTTTTAAAATTATAGGATAGGCGTACGAAAGTCAATATTCCATTTTCCATATTTCCGCTACATTTAGGTGTTGTAATTGAGCGGCGGAGCTTAACGCCACAATTATTGCACTATATAAAGAAATAGAAAAAAAAATTATGACTTACTAGTTTTACTTTGATTTACGTCAAAAAATAGAAAAAAAGCTTTTTTTATGTTGTTTCTCTTTGTTTTACGTCACATGTATCAGGAAACTATCGAAATTGGTGTAAAAATATTATCTCAATGATTCCGTTGACTGATTCTCTCACTCACAAGGGTGAGAATCAATCAAAATTTACATATTACAAAGTAAAAAATCATTTTGAGATACAAAATGAATATTTCATATTATTATAAATATATTCGGAGCGATCCACTTAACAAATTTCAAAGAATTTGCTAAGATAAACCATGACATATATAAAATAACGAGAAATAATATTTATTCTAGAAAATTGAATATTTATTTTTAAGTAGATAACGTGTTTATGAACAAAACTAATATTAGTTTATTTCATTTTTTTTATCTGTACAAAACCAGCATTGCTTACTATATATATAAATATTGCTGAAAAAAATTGTTGAGGCCTGTAGTGGCGCAAGGGCATAAGCATGCAACTATAAAGAAGGAATTGAGATATTTAACATTTTCATTATTTTTCCTTAGGCGGAAAGTGGGGTGAGTGACAGAGTATCTTAACACTAGGTTCCCAAGTTCCGACTAACTATTCAGCCATGTGTATTTTAAAGTAGTGTTGGGCCACTCAACACGTAATGCATTAAATTCAGCGGAAAGTGCAAAACGGAAGTGTCTTATAGAAACAGAGTGACTTAACATTAGGTTCCCAACATTTCCCTACCCACTCGGCTATGTGTGGAATACAGCGTGAAGTTAAAAAAGAAAAAAAAATATAGCTTAAGAGTACTCCTTTTAAATACTTTCTTTAACTTAAGTAAGACGTGACATTTGATAATCGATATATTAAAATTACTTATAAACTGTAGTTCGCACTTACAAGATGTATAGTTTCGTTCACAAGCGTACGTATATTATTTCCGCATTCATCGTAACCTTATTATTCAAGAATAAATAAATTCATATGATATTTATCACGTTCCATGTTACATATTATAGTTATATGGAGCGTTATTATTTTACTTCCTTCGTTTTCTTGTTGGTTTCATACTGTATATGCGTACAGAGGGGGAGACAAAGGAACCCTCATGTTGTTTCCGCCAATTTTTTGGAACATTGCGTGTTAAGTGATTCCGCGTAAGTGCTTATTCACGCTGTCTCCCGCACATGGCGGCGTAGGCAGATGAAAGTTGGGAACCTGGTGTTAAGACATTACGTTCCATACTTTTTGTCGAATTTGAGATATTGCGTGTTGAGTGGTGATACTTAAGGTCACGCCTTACTTTCTTACCAGAGCAAAGAAATGAAAACATTTAATATTTAGTTTCCTCGAGTGGGAATCGAACCCACTGATCCCACGGATCGTCGCAATGTTACTGCACCATATCCGTATATATAACCTTCAATAATAATTAAAGGAATGTACAAAATTAACTAAATCTGAACTTTGATTTATGTAAATTTGTTCCTTGAAATACGTGCCTTATATTTAATATTTTTTAACTAGGAAACGCAATATTCTAGAGGTTAAGAGGGTTATTGGTTATCTTTCTACATGTCAAAAAATTCTATTCAACCTTCAACAGCAATTGTTAATGTTTAATTTCTCACTCGACGGAGAAAAATAATTCATTCTTTTTTCTTTTAATTCGGACAAATCGAAATAAAATTTTCTTTATAGAAATGGGTCAAATGAAAAAAGGGATTCATTCCCCTTTTTCCTATACATTTTACCTAAAACAGAAAAGCTTTTTCTGTGGAGTAATATAGTAAAGAATCCATTGCCACTTTTTGGCCCAATTTCAAGACATTTCGTGTTGAATGGCGGAACTCAATACCGCGCTGTCTCTTTACCGTATGAAGAAATGAAATTAATAAATTCACCCGAGTGGGAATCAAACCCACAACCATTGTATAGCAACGGTCTTTGATACGATTTTTAAAAATAGCAAATTTTAAGTTGAGAACGAAGTGACTCTATGTGAACCTGTACTCCTCGATATATTAATTTAGTTACGAAATTATTCTACACCATATGTTCAAAACCTCAATACATAACCAAATTACTTTGACATCATTAAATAATTCAACCTTACATATATACATATTAAAATTTATATTAAGTAAAAATGTAACGAGTATACTTTCATTAATATTTGGCAATAATATCGTTTTGAGACAAGCCGGCCTTGACACGGATCGATGTTACGGACAAAATTGTATGCAAAAGATGTACCAAAATGGTGCCACTAGATGTTAATTGATCAATTAAACGTCTTAAATTTGGATTAATCAAGGGTATCTGCTTCTTTTTATGTAGATACTATAATCATTTATATATGTACTTATCATCCGAGCTAACTTGGGATGGGCTTGGTTGTCGGTGCAATCTTACTTCTTTTTGTGTCTCGTATATAGTGTTCTGTTCTCCACTTTCCACCGAATTTGTGGTGGTGGAACTCTACGCCATTCTTTGCTTTGTTTTCAGAGAAAAGAAAAGAAAATTAAATAAATATTTCTCGAGTGAGAATGGAACCAATGACCTGTCGCGCTTACAGTTGCACGCTTGTGCACCACCGATTGCGGCTTCCTAGGTCTAGATTGTATCTTTTTCTTTATTAAAAAGAAATAAGATATATGAAAATATCACGAGTCACTTACAATTTTTATTTCAATTAAAATATTATAATTCATTTTAAAAACTAGCAATTTATTTAATGTGTATAAAAAAAATGATAATTTTTAAGACATTTGGTAATTCAATTTGCAAATATCGAAAAATAAAGGTAATGCTTAGTTTGCGAAAGGTCGAATATTAGGATAGGTATTTTTTTTAGTATCCTAAGAGGAAATCCCTATTAATAAGAGTCCGCCTTTCGTCTGCCCCTCTCTCCGTTTGTCACCAGGTTGTATCTCATAAACCATAAAAGTTAGAAAGATTAAATTTTCTCAGATGATGTATTTCCGTTGCCTGTATAATAGCAAATACTAATAAATAAAATAGTTGGTACGGAAGTGCGCGTGCGCGTACTTGCGGATTGCCTTAGTGCTCTGACTCCACTTGGCTAGTTAATTACATTAACGCTTTGTTATCTATGAAATGTAAACAATAAATTATAAAGTTTAAAAAAACTAAAACAACACGATTTATCGTGTATACCTTACCAGATTAATTACACTGCAGACATGCGCAGATCACGCAATAGCCCTATCTCTCTCACTCACGTACAGAGGATCTACAAAAGAATTTATGAATCCTGGCGGTCCTGATAAGGATAATGGGAAACTGTTTTCGATATATATATATATATATATATATATATATATATATATATATATATATATATATATATATATATATATATATATACATATACGTACAACCCAAGCTAATAAAAGTGTATTAAAAAGCTGTTATTTTGCCATTTGACATATATGCATAATGTGAAGAGAACCGATTTTCAAGCTCTTCCTTCTCCGTTTTATATTTTCCCAACTACATTTTCTGCCTTAAAATTACGAGTAGTTAGTTTAAGTACACTGTAGCATGAATAACGGAACTCAACGCCGCACTTTGCCTAGCTAGTGCGAAATATTAAAATAATTCCCCTACTTAATTGAAAATCAAATCTACTACCAACGCATCTTTAGTTAAAAGCTGTCTGCTGAGCATAATGGTTACATAACCACGAGTTTACAAAATATCAACTGACCGAACGTTTTAGAGCGAGTGAACCGGTTATTTATAGAATTGTGTAAATAAATCATTATACGTCAGCAGTAAGTATGATACTCGTAATATCTCGATTTGTAATTTACATGACGTCATACAACAACTATATACTATAAAATAGTAGCTTATTGTATTTTTTTTATTATTTATATGTATTATCTGTTATGTATGAGATAAATATTTTATATAAGTCCTTATTATAAAGAGAAACGAAGTTAATTTGGTAACTTCGTTCAGGTAAAATTGTTATGCCTTACGTTTCATTCCATACGTAATAGGATAGTCAGAGAAAGGGATCTGGAGAGCTGGATACCTGTTAAGACAAACCGTTCACATTAAGACACTGTCAAGTAGAGGCTGTCAAATTTAAGGCCACACCAGAAAATTAAAATAAAAAAAGATTTTATTTTCTAACATGGAAAACAAATCCAGAACTTTAAGTCGCTTTCGCCCCTGTACCACGACTAGGATCTAATTTTATATAATATGTTAGTCCACATATTGTGGTAAACTATAGTTTTATGTACCCATAGGAATTTGGAGGAATTCTCTCATAAATATCATGTTTCAATGTAGTTTTTTCTATGCTTTATCTGTTAGATACTCAGCAAGAAAAGGCTTTATGTCGTATGTGGAAGCACAAAGTTCAAGTTTATTGATTTTTTTTTCAAGCATTTCTTTTATTTAGATGGGGTAAATAGGTCATATTAGACTAACTTTACTACCAAACTAGCCTTACTCTTTACAATAATCCTGCTCCTTTCTGTCCTCTTAAACGTCCCTAATGATCCTAATTCTCCTTCCTTTCTTCATTCACGTTTTAATCTTTGGGCAGTCTTGGATCTGGCGTGGCCTACTATTTTTAAAGTGTTATTCCACAGAACGAAGCAGAATTTGAACCCGCGCCTCTTGGAAGCCGTCCAAGCGCTCTGGCCAACTAAGCCATTCGTTCTCACCAAGCTCCTTCGAAATTTAGTATTATTAGTTATTTTACATGTAGCTGATCTGTCAATATATTGGGCTGGAGTAGTGAAGACTGTTTCTGATGTCTGTCAACCTTATGATTGTCTTCCACCCTACCCGCCATAACATTTCAATTCCTTCATTTTGATTTCTAAACATCCGACATATATGAAAAATATATTAATAGTAATATGATTAAGGGAATATATTTATTACCATAAATAGACTGGTAATTGCAAGCTAATTGTAAGAATTCAAATAGTTTTAATTAGGTGTATGATTTGCGGAAATACTTTTGCTAAAAATAACTAGCACCCGCACGTGGCAGGGTAGACAGAGGGAACTAGGGAGTCTAGTGTTAAGACACTGCGTTCACCTTACGTTCCCCATTTTCCGCCACATTTAAGGCATTGCATGTTGAGTGGCGGAATTCAACGCCGCGTTTTGCCTTGTGACCAGAGCGAGCAAATGAAAACAATAAATGTTTAAATTGAAAATATTAAACATTTAATTTCCTCGAATGGGAGTCGAACCCAAAACATGTCGGTTACAGTCACACCTATGTGCTGCTGCGCCACGAAAGGCCTCAGAAAATAACGTAATATAGTCTCACTCCATAAATTCACAATTTCCATGATTTACTATCTTCGCTATAAATATCTCAAAAGCATGCCATTCTTTTTGTTCTTTTCAATTTTGTTGTTGTCCAGCTTGTTGAGAATAATAAGATAATTGCTAAAAAAATCCTTTGGCAAGAGAGAATGTTATTTATTAAATATTTTTACGAATTTTAAAGAGTAGTAGTACACACTAGGAAAGAAAAATACTTATATATAAGTAAGTTTCTGTAGAAAACGTACGCAAACGTGAGTTCAAATCTAATAATATATGTTTTCTAAATAAGTCTTTGGATGAACACTTTAATTTAGTAAAAATATTCTTTTGTCTTCATAAATATTTTTATTTGAGGTCTGTCGTGGCGCAGCGGCACAAGCGTGTGACTATATCAGACAGCTTGTGGGTTCAATCCCCGCTCGAGGAAATGAAATATTTAACGTTTCATTTCTTTGCTTTGGTAATAAGGCAAAAGCGCGGCGTTGAGTTCCGCCACTCAACACGGAATGCCTCAAATTCGGCGGAAAGTGGGGAACGGAAGTGGAACTGAGTGTCTTCACACTAAGTTTCCAAGAGGAATGTGCGGGATACAGCGTGAAGGTGAAAGAAAAAGTATATATTTTTATACAGAACATATTGGCCCTCGATATGGCCTTAGAACCTTCTGATATAAAATTACACATATATATTTCACATTATATA
>DWMZ01005001.1:0-11271 GCA_018249855.1 Eueides tales michaeli | reverse complement strand
TATATATATATATATATATATATATATATATATATATATATATATATATATATATATATATATATATATATATATATATATATATATATATATATATATATATATATATATATATATATAAATATTTTATTTTTTATCGTAAATCACTACTTAATTTGAAAACACAAGAATCGAACTTATGACCACTCTCAACAAATTACAGTCACATTTATAAACACTGAATCACAGAGTAATCTAAATCTCTATACGTTTGGAATGAAAATAGCTATAAAACATCTTTTACTATGGATTGTAAATTGATGATTCAAAAGAACTATCATTAAAGCAATCTTGTTTATAATTTATTATGGCTTGTGTGTGATTATTTAACTAAATAATCTTTAACTATAGAGAGGTGAGACTATAGTGGGTTCAATTTCATTTACAGGGAAAATTAATATTTTCTCTTTTCTCCGTATCAGTTAAGATAATAAAAAAATCTATATACTACATCTCTCTGTTTATTCCGTATGATGCAATTTTATTCATTCTAAATTGAGGTGACTGAACCAGAGGTTGTGGGTTCGATCCCCACTCGAGGAAATGAAATATTTGATATTTTCAAAATAAATATTTAATATTTTCATTTCTTCGCACTGGCGTCATGGCAAAGCGCGGCGTTGAGTTCCGTCACTCGACACACAATACCTCAAATTCGGCGGAAAGTGGAGAATGGAAGAGGAACGGAACGTCTTAACTCTAGGTTCCCGGGTTCCCTACCCTGTCTTGTGCGTGAATCTTTTCTTTTTTTAATATAATTAAATAAATAAATAATAAGAAAATGTTTAAAGTAGATGCAAAAATTTAGCAATTTAATGAGTTTATTTATACAAATAACACGAATAATATCGATTTTATGGAGCGTGTCGAATATCGATGTTTACATTACCTATTCGAACTGAATAATTCGATATCACGCATCAGTTATTGGGTTCCGATTGCTAAAGAGTTTTCAATTTTTTTTACTATTTTTAAAGTGTTATTACACACTTAGGAAAGAAAAATACAATTTTTTTTTATGGATAGACACGGTAAACGAGCGTGCGGGTCACCTGATGGTAAGTGATCACCGCCGCCCACGGCCCCGTGTGACACCAAAAGAGTTACAGGAGCGTTGCCGGTCTTTAAGATGGATGGGCACCGGGGTCCGGCATTACCCAATGCGAAACGCAGTGGCCGAAGCCACTACTTAACGCCGGTTTTGAATGCCGGGGGTGGTAACAATCCGGTCGAGTCTGCCCATGCGTGTTGCCATTGCTGACAACGTGACTCTACCACTCGTACTTTAGTCGCCTCTTACGACACCATCAGTACCAGGGTGATCCTATTCTAAGCCGGAATCACACGGCAAAAAACTAATTTTAAAAACATACAAAAAAGTGCGCTTCTTGGACTGATTTCCAAAAGGAGCGGGTTCAAATCTAGCTACGTTCTAATTTTTATACGTTTTTAAAATTCGTAGTTTTCAATATTTTTCACTTAAACAACGTTTTGGATCAGGCGTAAGTGGCCTAATGATATTTTTCTTTGCTTCACGCTGTATCTCGCACATGGTAGGAGAAGGAATCCAGTGTTAAGACACTCCGTTCCGTCCTCATCTAAATATATTATATATTTTAATGCCTCGAGCGGGGATCGAACCCATAACCTGGCACGCTTGAGTTCCTACGCCACGACAGGCTTTAAGATAACATTGATTAGACCGGTAGTTTCTTGTTCGACTGACATTACGGACATGTTTTTAATGTTTGTTTTAAAAGCGCTTGCAGTAATGTTAAATATAATCGAAATAATTCGCTTCACGAGGGATGGTAGGCAGAGGGAACCCGGGAACCTAGTGTAGAGACACTCCGTTCCACTTCCGTTCAACATTTTCCGCCGAATTCGAGGCATTGCATGTTTAGTGGCGGAACTCAACGCCACCTTTTGGACTTATTACCAGAGCGAAAAAATGAAACATTAAATATTTAAATTGAAAATATTAAATATTTCATTTCCTCGACTGGGGGTCGAACCCAGAACCTGTCGGTTACAGTCACATGCTTGTGCCGCTGCGCTACGACAGGCCTCAGTTTCAGGCTTAAATACAATCAATAAAATTTTTAGTTTGACACTTAGTTCTCTCCTTCGAATGCCGTCTGCACATAGCACGGAGGGAACCTGGGGACCTGAGAACATAGTGTAAAGACTCTTCGATTCTAATTTTCAGTTCAAATCTCGCTACATAAAATTTGAACATAATACATACATAATAAATAAAAATTACTGTTTTGAATAAAAATATTTGAATTTGAATTTGACTGTTAATATTTCCATATATTACTTCACTGAAAGGGAAGTTCAATGCATAAAATGTGGTTTGAAGAAATGATACAGATCGAATTGCGTTGTGATAAAGTTCTATTGTCTTTGGAACGTGAGAGGCATGTTTCAGACGAGCTTTGTTTATGGTATCACTTAGACACTGTAGCGTCTTATTATAGTTATTGCTGTTTCGATCAGAATATATCATGTGAAATGGTATTTCTTAGACCTGGACGTCTAAGAACTCCGGGTGCTAAACACCATGCAAGGTTTGTTCAATTAGAAGATTGCTTTGAAGAAAATATAGAAATTCTACCTTTTGCCGAACTTCGAACATTCCGTACGTTCAGACAGTTAACTTATACTTTACAGCGCTAATTATATTATATTGCCTTTCCAATAATTTTAAATATATTAAATTCGTTTTGTTATAGTTATTGGTAATAAAATATCCGTAATTATGCGCTTTATAATTTACTATGAACACGTAATAAACCAACCACAATTGATTATTTTAAAGATTTATTGAGCATAGATAACAAATTTAAAGCAAAAACGCCCCAAGCCATAGATATAAGAGACAAATACCTGTGTAAACCACATAAATTACTTATATACTTAGTTTTCATATATCTCTACAATTTAAACCATAAACGTTTTAAATGAAGCAATATATTTTACCAGAAGCTTTTTTTATTACGCAAAGCACCATTTTAAACACAAAATGACCCGAGAAAAATATTTAACAGCGAAAATTGCCTCAATTAACCAGTTCTGAGATTACTATAAACGCATAAATGAGGTTGAATGGTGGCTGAATGTTGCGCAACTGTGGATAAAAAAAAGTTCCGTTGACAGCTGACGCCATGACAGATTACGATCAAGATGGCGGTTTAATCTTTTGATTGCTCGCCAATTTGTAATTTATTTGTTGCAAAAAATTGAGTATTTATTTATGGTATGAAGAAATTGAAGAATATTTCTTGTATAGATACTTATGAGATCTATGTTTTTTTTTAAAGTGTAGTGTTGTGTATTTTAAATATATGTAAAATGAATAATGCCTATTTAGGAAGAAAAAATAAAAAAATCTACAAATCAACTTTCTAGCTGGATTTTATTTCCATTCATTCTAAATATATAACTGATATATATTAAAATTTAAAATATTATTGAGGCCGTCGTGGCGCAGAGGTGCAGTGCATCGGACTCCAATACTAACACCTCGATTCAGGGTTCGATCGAGAAAACGAATTATTTCCAATATCTTTCTCTGGTAAGTTTATAGTTTAATTACAAAGCCTTAAAAATTGTCCGGAAATTGAGTAACATAAGTATTATAAGATTAGTTTCCTTCTGCCATAACAAAATTATTGTTTAATTACAAAATAATTAAAAGTAATTTAAAATCATTTGTCTCCACAATAACATATTCGTTATAGAGTCGCACATACGTCGATTACATTTTAATGGATCGAACAGAATTTCACTTAGAAAGGCTCTTTCTTCGGGCATGCTAACTAGTTATAGCTATTGGAGCCATCATCCATGCACATGTCACGTCACGTTATGTAACAGCACTTTCATTATTCTGTAATTTATATATTGTCAAATTTTTTTTTTAGCTTCACGCTGTATCCCGCACATGACTGGGTAGGCAGAGGGAACTTGGGAACGTAGTGTTGAGACACTCCGTACTTAATACCAGAGCAGAGTAATGAAACATTAAATATTTAAATTAAAAATATTAAATATTTCATTTCCTCAACTGGGGATCAAACCCACAACCTGTCGGTTACAGTCACGCGCTTGTGCCGCTGCGCCACGTCAGGCCTGGGTTATTTTTTTATTTTTTTTTATTTATTCTTAATTGTACAAAATTTTTTACAAAATAACAAAAGGTGGGTATTTAAGGATTTTGTTATATGTATTGTTATTTATTAATTTGTTTTTACATTATAAGAACGAGATATCTAATATATATATATATATATATGTTTTTTATGCTGTGCAAATACAATAAAATATAACCGAAACTTTACTTTTTTTTAATGGTGGAAATTTACCTGGAAAAATAATCTTTCTCACACAAGTCTCTAATCTTTCACATAGCCTAGAAGTCACAGATAAATGAGAATAATACATTCATAAATAAGAAACTCAACACGCCAATGTCTCGAGCGGAATGTAGAGAATGGAGTGTCTTAACACTACAGGAGACTCTGTCTGTAGTGTAGTATATTATAGAACGAAGGTACTGTAAATGTGACGCGGTTGTGTGTTAGAACTGCTCGGGATATTGAGATGTTTAATATTTGTTAGTTCGCTCTGTTAAAAAGACAGTGCGGCGTTGAGTACCGCCCGAACAGCGTGAAGCTTCTTTTTTTTAAAAAAGAAAGGATAGGACGGTAAAAATCTAACATAGTAATATTTCTAAATTAGTTAAAATTTTTAAACATAATAATGTGTGAGTAGTAGAAGCAAAAAGAAATCCATAAATATTTTTTTTACGCTTCTTGACGGACTCACAAGAAAAACCACAAAAGTACCCTTAATCATACTAATTTAAACAAATGTGAATGTAAGTTTGTTTGTAACGCTTTCACGCCATAACTAATAAACCGAGTATCAAAAAACTTTGTACTAATATTCTTAGAGAGTGTAACTAAAGAACGTCGGCATTTCTTTTAAATATTATTTTTACTATTTTTAAAGTGTTATTACACACTTAGGAAAGAAAAATACTAAATTTAAAAACGTATAAAAATTTGAACGAAGCAGGATTTAAATCTGCGCCTCTTGAAAACCGTTCAAGCGCTCTGACCACTAAGACGGATGGCTTAGTGGTCAGAGCGCTTGAACGGTTTTCAAGAGGCGCAGGTTCAAATCCTGCTTCGTCCAAAATTTTCATACGTTTTTAAATTTAGTATTTCTTTTAAATATTGTTTTTGTAAAGTTTAAAAATTCTAGCAATTTCTAAGCCTTCATAATTAACACCTTATTGACTATAGATATAGCTGTCATAATTTTTTGTATATTAAATTAATATTGGCGTAGAGTTCCACCACTCAATACGCAATGCCTCAAATACGGCGAAAAGTGGGAACTGAGTGTCTTAACACTAGGTTTCCAAGTTCCTCCTTCCTAACCTGCCACGTGCGGGATTCAGCGTGAAACTGAGTGAATCTCTCCATCGGCATCGAACCTGTACCAGTCAGGCGCTGTACTACCGATCCACAACCAAACGCAATTTTAATTTCCACTTACACAATATATAATTTAATAAGAATCTCACTCTATAATAAGCGACCGCTACACGCGGTGTACCGTTACATCGCCCCGACAGCAGGTTCGATACCCGGCCACAATTAGCTGGACGTAATAATACTATATATAAGTATAAGAGCGTGCCGTTATAGTTTCAATAAGTTTTTATTGGCATGATTTATGGTACGTTTTGTATGAAATATTATTATATAGTTGAGAGTTGAGGTGAGGCCTGTCGTGGCGCAGTGGTACAAGCGTGTGACTGTAACCGACAGGTTCTGGGTTCGATCCCCAGTCGAGGAAATGAAATATTTAATATTTTCAATTTAAATCTTTAAAGTTTCATGTCTTCACTCTGGTATTAAGACAAAGCGCGGCGTTGAGTTCCGCCACTCAACACGCAATGTCTCAATTTCGGCGGAAAGTGGGGAATGGAAGTGGAACGGAGTGTCGTGAGTGATACATACATATATATGTATATGATTGCAGTGTGCTATCAACATTCTACATTAAACTATTACATATAAGGAATTGAAGTTATAAGATGTAACAATGTTACAAAACAAACATTACACATTGTGCCAGTACGTTACTTAATCTGTCATCAAATGTCATGTTGACATTTGACATACAATAGCTTGTTTTATTTTTTTTTTAAATCGCGCTGTTTCTCTCACAATAGGATAGTAGGCAGAGAGAATCTGGAAACCTAGCGTTAAGACACTCCGTTGCAATTGAGGCACTACCGTTCTAACGGATTTTAGAGTCAAACATTAGAGTCAAAAAACTTAGGTACCTAGTGTTAAGACACTCCATTCCGTTCCCCACTTTCCGCCGAATCTCTGCCATTGAGTGTTGAGTGGCGGATCTCAACGCTGATAAGTCTACAAACTAATTTAATATACATATTTCAATTGTATTTGTTCGATGGTTTCTTAAAAAGGGTTGCCCAATATGGACGTGCTCGCCGGTTCTTAAAGAATAGGTGCGAAGTAATTCAGTAACGCCATTGTTGTTGAGTGTACACTATGTTACAGAATCTTTTGTTTTTAACAAATTGAGATTACAACAAGGAAACGAGATATCTGGTTTGTTTTTATATAGAAGAAAATTATTTTAGACGTACGGGGCACAAGCGTGTAACTGTTAGCGCGACAGGTTGTGGGTTCGATTCCCAGTCGAGGAAGTGAAATATTTAATATTTTCAATTTAAATATTTAATGTTTCATTTCTTCGCTCTGGTAACGAGGCAAAAGCGCGGCGTTGAGTTCCGCCACTCAACAAGCAATGCCTTAAATTCGGCGGAAAAAGGGGAATAGAACGGAGTGTCTTAACACTAGGTTACAAGCTAGTCTACCCTACCATATGCGGGATACAGCGTGAAGCTGAAAAAAAAAACACACTAAACTAAACCTGTTCTGCGGGAAAGAGCGTGAAGTCAAAGTCAAGAGCGTGAAAGAAAAAACTAGAACTTAGCAATAAAACATGGACGAATTCAATAATAAGTGATTGCAGATAAAAATCAAAATCTTATAAAAGTGTTTGAGCAATTCTATTGTTTTCTGTTTCTATTTGCTAATCTCCAATATTGCCAACCTTGAGGAAGACATTTCCGACATGGACAGTTTATTATTGTATTACATTAATAAAATGGATTGAACGTGATGAAAATGTTAAGAAAGATGTCGTTATGGATCCGTTGCCATATTATAATTATGATTATTTATGGAGTGTTTCTGTGTATTATTGAAAATATAAGATTATGTATTGAATATATATGAGGCCTGTCGTGGCGCAACGGTACAAGAGTTGCCTGTAACCGATTGGTTCTGGGTTCGATCCCCAGTCGAGGAAATGAAATATTTAATATTTTCGTAGGGAACGGAAGTGGAACGGAGTGTCTTGACACTTCCGGTACCTGGTTCCCGGGTTCTCTCTGCCTACCCTTCCTTGTGCTCCCGCACAAGGAAGGGTACAGCGTGAAGCTAAAAAAAAAACTATTTTTGCAACATCTTTACGATTATATACAAGAATCGTGATATGTTTATTATGAAAACTACACATAATTGCTTAATTTTCTACCGTTGTAAATTACAATGATGTTTCATTTTGTTACAAAGTCTTTTCGAGCCAAAGTTATGGTATTAAGTATGTATAGAAAAAATATTAACTATGATTTTTAAGCAATTGTCGGTTTGTGTGTGCGTTTGTGAAGACGTTTGCTTGATACAGTTTTCACTTTAGTAATTTAGTAAATTTCCCTTAATAGTTAGTGTATGTATTATTTAAAATTATAAATATATTCATAAATAAAAATTAGGCGGTGTGAAGTAATAAATTCGAAAAATTAATATAAAATAATATTTTTATTAAATAGACGTAAGCTGAAATTGTGATAATGATGAAATAACTAAGCAGTTTTTTTATAATCTATGACGTTTATTGCTTAAATTAAAAAAAAAATACTTATTAATTTCATAAAAGTATATACATACATACTATACCATACTAAAATCATACATTTCCTCATAGATTCATTTAAATAATTTTAAGCCAATTCGAAATAACTAGATCATGCGGGCGAAGCTGCGAAGCGTCGAAGCCGCTAGCTTCGAATATAAATAAAAACATAGAAAATATATTTAAATAAAACGTCTTGAGACCTGTCGCGTTTATAGATGCACACTTGTGCCCCTGCGTTACGACTGACCTAGTTGAAACACAATTTCTTGCTGTATCCCGCACATGGCAGGGTACGCAGAGGGAACTTGGGGAACCTAGTGTTAAGACACTCCGTTTCGTTGCCCATTTTTCGCCAAATTTGCGGCATTACTTGTTGAGTGGCGGAACTCAACGCCGCGTTTTCCCTTGTTAGCCGAGCATGACATACAAATATTTCATTTCCTCGAGTCAGAATCTGGCTCACAATATGTAGTTTTTACAGTCACGCGCACACGCCTTCCACCATGACAGACCACAAAAAAACGTAATATAAAAAAACAATATACACATAATTAAATTTATATCAAAATAATAATTAGTGATGTACTTAAAACTATCACTCTCTCTCTTTCTCTTGCTTCACGCTATATCCCACACATGGCAGGGTAGGCGGGGTGAACTTGGGAACCTAGTGCTAAGACACTCCGTTCCACTTGCGTTCCCCACTCAAAACTACGAAAAACGTATCACTTGGACAATAAAACGAAAAAAAAACACCCGTCTTAAAATAAACAGCCCAATTAAAAATTATCTGAGACCAACATGGATTAGAAAGCGGATGGCCGTGTTTGTACATACCCTGTACGTAGCTTCACGCTGTATCCCGCATTTGGCAGAGGGAACTTGGGAACCTAGGATACTTCTGTTCCCCGATTTTCGCCAAATTTGAGGCGTTGAGTGGTAGAACACAAAAACGCGTTTTGCCTTGTATTGATACCGGAGCGTCGAAATGTTAATATAAAATATTTAATTTCCTAGACGCTCCATACGTTCTGCACCACGACAAACCAATATATAAACAATGTAATCTACAATAATCAATAGTGATGTAGCTAAAACTATCACTTTCACAATAAAAAAAAGAACAAAAAAACCTGAACTGAAGTCTTAAAATAAACAGCCTAATTAATAAATGCCCTTGCCTGTGACCAACATGGTGTATTAGAAAGCGGACGGCCATGTCTGTACATGCTCACTACTTTCCCGCAAACGCAATTACTTACAATTATAGGCTTATCGTGGTACGAAATTCTAATTAAGTGTGTAACGAAACTTGAACCCGCCACCCGCTTGTCTAATTAATCTACTTTCAACGATGGTTATTTTTGGATAGTTTTTGTTGTTGATTTCTGTGTGGATATCGTTTTTTTATATATTACTTAGTAGACCAAGTACTAAAGTTAACTTTATGAGAATGGATGCATATGTAAATATTAAAATAATATGAATAAATATATATATAAAATTGGTATTATGTCGAGAAAGGAGTGATTGAACACTGCTTAAGCTGTCCATCGTAGTTTGGCACAGTATTAGGACAATCCTTTCGCCACTCTCCTCCGAATTTAAAGCTTTGTATATTAAGTGGTGGGGCTCAATACCGCGCTTTGTCTTGCATTTGTTTTGCAGGAACTTTCGTAAATAGTTCCCGAGATTAGTGCTACCAAACATACGTTTCAGCTTTAAAATATTAGTATAGATAAAAAATCAAATATTAATTTAAGTAAATAACGCAAAAGACCATAATGATTATTCCAAGCCGGACAAACTAAATAAGGCGTTGCGAGAAAGGCGCATCACGTCCAAGAAAGTCGTTGTACCTCATACCTTGTATATGCTGAATACGTCTATTTTGAGCACTAGGAAAGTGCATTTAAATGAAATGTAATTATATTTATTATCTGGCGACTTCGCCTGCTTGATTTTTCTTTTTTTTTGTTTTTATTATAATTTTTTCTTTTTCTTTTCAGTTTCACGTTGTATCCCGCACACGGCAGGGTAGGCAAAAGGAACTTGGGAACCTAGTGTAAAGACACTCCGTTCCACTTCCGTTCCACACTTTGCGCCGAATTTGAGGCATTGCGTGTCAAGTGGTGGAACGCGTTTGCCTTATTAGCAAAACGAAGAAATGAAACATGAAATATTTAATTTAAAACTATTAAATATCTCCTCTACTCAAGTGGGGATCGAACCCACGTCCTGACGCCTTTACAGTCAAACGCCTCTGCGCCATTGAAACAATTAAACGAATAAAAACGATTTCCTAAATATAAATATAGAAAGGCAGATACTAGCTATGATCGATATCACAGGTGGTTTAAACATACCGAGAGGAGTAACGGAAGAAGAAGAAAAAATTATGAATCAAGCGTGGTAAAATTAGGTGGAAATATCGATCGATGACACTGGAGGAAGATGACAAGACCTTCATGTATGTAAAGGTAGATGACAGTCAACGAGGCGAAAGAGGTATGTGTAGACAAAAAAAATATGAATCAAGCGTGGTAAAATTAGGTGGAAACCTCGATCGATGACACTGGAGGAAGATGACAAGACCTTCATGTATGTAAAGGTAGATGACAGTCGACGAGGTGAAAGAGGTAGGTAGACAAAATTTGTTTGGGAAAAAGCATGATACATTCAGAGACAAAATCTCCACATAATAATATTTGATAAGATTTTTGATTTTCGCGATTATTATACATTTTAAATGAACAAGTGGATGCCACCTCAGTTTACCCGTGACCACGGACTACTGCAAAGTGTTGGAAACTTCGGGTTTCCAGAAATGTATACGAAACAATATACGCGAATAATCCGGTTAAAATTGTTTCATTTAAAATATTCATATATTTTTCGAGCATTTTTGTTTTAGCAAAAACAGGTGTTATAAGATTGATGTGTCCGTTTGTGTGTCTGTGGCACCGTATCTTCTGAAAGAACCGATAAGAATGTGGTTATTTTTTAAACAAAACCCTTGTTCATCGCATTCTTAGTGATTTTTTATAAATATTGAAAGGATTAGAAGTTTCAATTTTTTTATATTAGTGTTTACCAACAAAGTAATAGTAAGGACATCTATGTATATATATATATATATATATATATATATATATATATATATATATATATATATATATATATATATATATATTTTTT
>DWMZ01005000.1:0-11271 GCA_018249855.1 Eueides tales michaeli | reverse complement strand
TCCGGTCGAGTCTGCCCATGCGTGTTGTCATTACTGACAACGTGACTCTTCCACTCGTACTTTAGTCGCCTCTTACGACACCATCAGTACCAGGGTGATCCTATTCTAAGCCGGGATCACACGGCGAAATACCTTCCAAATTACTATATGGATTTTCCAGGGTGCGGCAGTCCATTCTTAAATCAATATATGTGCTCTATAATGTCTCGCCTCAGTTTCAAGACCAGTCTTAATTTCTGATGATGTATCCCTTTGAAGTAACACTCATTGACGAGAGTCGGGGCGGGAGTGATGCTAGAGCGTAAAATAAAACTCTGGAATGGCATACTTCAGAACGTTGGTCTTAAAGTAAATGTATTAAAGACCGAGTATGTGGCTTGTGAGAGCCCGAACTCAAGTACTATCCACATAGGTTCTGAACCAGCCGTTAAGTTAAAGAGTTCAGCATTATGCTCGACTCTGGGGGTATTGATTACGATGGCTGGATAGGAGGTGCCTGGATCAAATCGGGGTGTGCGATTGCAGGTTGCCACATAAACTTCAGGGGCTTCTGAGTGGATGCATTTCAGAATTGTCATGGTGATAACACTTAACACACGTTAAAAGAACTTAACACAAGCACGAAAAATGCGACAATAGATGAGTTTTTCAAGTGGATGTCAACAGCTGTGGTATCTATCTATTTTTTATTAGTATATAAAATCCTTCCTATATAAAATCAATTTCCTTTATGGAGAAACAAAGACTGCGACTGAGCAGTTTTAGAGATTTCATTTTTTAGTTAACACACAATAACTAGATTTTTTATTAATTTACAAATTTATATACGTGTATTTATAAAAAAATGTATCTCAGTAATGCATTCCTTTAAAACGTAGGTTCTTAAAGCATTACACCTAGTGTTGCCAATTCGTTTTTTCGAACTTGGCTAGGCAAGTTGTCGCGACTCCTGTCTCTTCTTTAAATTACAAACAATTTACACCTGTCGTTGCGTAGTGTCATGGTCTCAAGCATGTGACTATAAACGTGAAAGGTAGCAGGTTTCGATCCCCACTCGGGGAAATGACTTAATATTTTTAATTTAAATATTTAATATTTTCACTTATTCGCTCTAGTAACAATGCAAAGCGTGACGTTGAGTTACGCGCCTCAACCCGCAATCCCGTAAATTCGGTGAAAAGTAGGGATCGAAACAGAGTGTCTTAACACTAGGTTCCCAAGTCCTTCTGCCTACCCATCCGTGTGCTCCCGCACAAAGCAGCGTAAAGCTGAAAAAAAAGAAGTTTCTTTTTTCAGTTCATGTTCGTGTAATATTTTTACATACAGATGGTATGGATTAATAAGTAAATTTTTTTTTTTCACATTTTTAGAACACTTCAAATTTATCGAATAGGCCTACAGTTTTTTGAGGAAGGAAATTATGTTATCAACAATATTCATGTAAATCCATCACGTTTTCTTTCGTAATTCATTAAATGCCATTTATTTTTAGAGTCTGATAAATATATAAAATTTAGTATATAAAGTGTTTCTGTAGCAATCTATAGCATATTCAATTTCAAATTTCAAGTGTTGACAAACACGCAAAATGATTAAGGCTCTACTTTTCGTCGCCGCGCAGGCCTTTTTCATTCAGGTATTTTTTTAACTCTATACTAAATTAATTTGAATAAAAATGACATAATTATAATAGAACAAAAGTCAATAATATATTTTTAATTATATTGTATAATTATTATGAAATTTTGTTATTCGAACAAAACTATCCGCATTGACTAGTTGTATTACAACTTTGTTATTAAATTCATTTTTCGGGATGGAAAGTGAATCAACGACCGTAGCGCTTACAGTGCCCTGTTGCGCTACGATACGACCGCCTCTAGGTGATATTATTTTTTAAAAAAATAACCGAATTAATCGCGTATTACAAACATTTTTGAAAATCCGATGCTTCGAAAACTAAGCAGTAATCCGTAGTCACGGGTAGACTGTCACCTTGTTTGTGTCTACTACTGCAAAGTGTTTAAAACAAAAGATTTAAAAAAGTGCTTATATTACTTTATTTTACATATTTAATGTTTGTCGAGTAAGGGAATTTAAATTTCTTTTATTTTGCCAGAGTGTGGAAAAAAAATTATAAATTCTTTTTCTATGATAAAATACATATTCATTAGATTAACTTAGTCTGCCGCAATAGCTTTATTCTATATCTATTAAACTTCAACTAAATTAAATTTTCATTTCAATATTGTAATTCATTTACGAAAATCTGAACTATCATTTTAATGAAATTTTAAATTGTATTTACTTGAATAATGAAATAAACTGTTTGTTATTTCCAGACTATCTCAAGTCTTCCAATAATTGGAGATGGATTGGCCCCATGGGATGCTGCTTTTCGTCTAGCACCATCATCATTTGGATCAACCTATGCTCCTTATAAATTCTTCCGTTCCCCCGCAACCTTGGCCGCGTCTAATTGTGGAGGCCTTGTTGTAACAAGTGCATCTCCAATCGAACCTTCGGGTGTGTCTGTTCTATCAGAAAATTACATGGAAGGATACGTTGCAGTAGATGGGGAAGTACCTTTCTTAGGAACAGTAGCGTTGGAAGGAGTTCTACCAACAGTTGGTTCAGGTGCCGTTATGTATGGTTGTGGGGATGGATCGGTTGCCATAGTCGCTGAAGAATATCCGGCTGCTTATGACAGTTATACCGCACCATTTAGCTATGGTGTTTACGGTTATGACGGTTATGCCACATACGGATTAATGTATTGATAGCTTAATAATTTCGATCGATCGACTTATAATTAAACGAATATTTTATAAGCATTATTTTGTTTAATTTTGTACTGAACCTTTTAATTTAGTTTTAAAGTTAAGTTTCTAAGGAAGCTTTGAACTTGATGGTTTGTTTTTCTGAGAGGAGAAATATTGATACATAATTAAACAGGGGTAGAGAGAAGAGTGAATTATTCTATTAGCTAATTAGTTAATAAAGAACTGATTTTGAAAGGTCAGGTCAGGTTTCAGCAAAAAATGAGGAATGTGTTCTAGTTACATGTACATCCAGTACATCCAGTACGGTTTTTTTTCGGTGTTTTGCTTATTTTATATTTTTATGGATTTTTTTTTAGCTATCGTATTTTTGTTGTTTTTCAAACACACGCTATCGTGTTTTTGTTGTTTTTAGTGCAAAAATCAGAATCATTTTACAGTAATTCTATTTCGGTTTTTATAATAACGCCTGAAATAGGTATGACAATTAAAATCGGTTCCAAATTTCGCACACCGTGATCCGTGTTTCTACAGCGTGAAGCTGGAAATATATATATTTTTTGTCAGCTTCGCGCTGTATCCCGCACGAGGCAGGGTAGGCAGAGGAAACCCGGGAACCTAGTGTTAAGACACTCCGTTCCACTTCCGTTCCCCACTTTCCGCCGAATTTGAGGCATTGCGTGTTGAGTGACGGAACTCAACGCCGCGTTTTTTGCCTTATTACCAGAGCGAAGAAATGAAACATTAAATATTGAAAATTGAAAATATTAAATTTTTCATTTCCTGGACTGGGGATCGAACCCCGAACCTGTCGGTTACAGTCACACGCTTGTGCCGCTGCGCCACGTCTCAGATATAATTTATCAATACAAATCGGCTCTTATAAATATTAACTACTTATAGTAAGAAACGATACGTGTTTTAACGTAATTGATTATCTAGTACAAAATATCTATAACAGCAAAATTTCCTTGGCTTTGTATAAATGTATATGTGTTGTGATGTACGAAGTTGCACAGTCTGACTGTAAACTTGACGGGTGTGAGTTCGATTCCCACGCGGGAGAATTACTGCTTTTTTTTTCACTTCCTTGATTTAGAATTTAAGGAATTGACCTTAAAACGTCCACTATTCAAAGTGGGGAACATATGTAGTTTTAACACTATGTTCTCTTAGGTGCCTACCTTTCCATACGGTTTAAAATTAAAGAAACCAAAAATAAAATTTATTTCTTCTGCGCTACAATAGCTAGATGGTAAATTATGCTAAATGAAGCAAATTTCAGATAAACAATTTCTTTATATACCTATAGGTAGATTTCTACAAGTATTTTGCAATAGTCATACATAACATTAACACGTACAATTACATAAATATTATGTGCTAAAATTGCAAAATAGCTTAGATACAAGCTGACAGCAGCAAATATTTTCTGCGTATAAAAGAACCTTTAAAATACACAAATTCATTATATTGCTTTGATTATTAATAATGTCTGCAAAAATCCTCATATATTGTATGCTGTGACAGTTCTTATAGCGGTAATATCCTTACTGCACATGTAAAGTTATTGTTTTATGTAAATTAAAATATTGTTATTCAAAAAATAAAGTTTATGCTATATACCACATAATGGTGCAGGCGGAGGAAACCTAATATTAACTTCATTCTCCACATACTGCTGAGCAGAGGAACTTGACCAGGCACTTGGTCCATCAGAATAGGACAAATAATATATATGATTCCCCCAACTGTGAATTGAACCTACATTTATTGCGTTTTCAGTCAGTCAACTGTTCTGATTCGCCACGTCGGTCTCATTAAAATAAATACGATAATATTAAAACTTGTCATTTGAATTTTCATGATATCCTCGGCCAATGGGTTCGCAACGGAAATTTGAAAAACAAATTTTGTAAAGGAGATGATCCAAAATGAGTTATTTTTTAATGTTGTAATGGTGAATATGATTTATTTGTTAATATTTTTAAACTATTATTTCATACAATTATTATCTTGAAGGATATCCAGAGGTGCAGGGAGATTCTTACTAAAATATATTTTTTTTTAGTTTCCTATCGTTAAGTTTCACTACTCAACACCTTAATATTGGACGAGGCATAAGAAACAGAGTGTTTATTACCCTGCTTATATGCTGCTAATAGAATAAATAAGTAATCAACGCAAATAAACAATATAACATTAATTTAATTCAACTCTATTACATTTCTCCTTTTTTGGTTATTTGTTGTATTTTGCTCTTGGCAGGATATGCAGAGGGAACTTGGAAACCTATTATTAAGACACTCTGATCCGTTCCGACTGACTTTGAGGCATTGCGTGTTCTCTCTCTCTCCGCTTCACGCTGGATCTCGTACATAGTAGGGCAATGCCGAAATGACATCGAAGATATAAAAGTATTAAATATTTAATTCGAAAATATTAAATATTTAATTTGAAAATATTAAATATTTCACTTCTTCAGGTGGGGATCGAACCCACAACTTGTCTTTTATAGACACACGCTTGTGGCCTTGTGCCACGACAGGCCTTTTATAGATAAATGTGTTTAGAAATATAGTAAAATTCATAATATATACACAGCTAATGTTATTTAAGTTTTAAGTTGCAATAAATGTTTTCGCCTCTTTAACCTCCTAACAGCAGCAGATACCGTGCAACTTAATCCCGCTAAGGACCATGTCATAGAACTATCGATCCTGATACCCAGATTCTTCACGCAAGTTGTAAACTGCATTCTGCAATTATCAAGCATGATGGGAAGAAATAGGGAATTCCTAACTTTCCAAAGTCTAAAGGTGTAAAGTTGACTATCTTTGGAGAGTTACTTTGCATAACCAAGGATGCACAATTGAGATTTATAAGGATTTATTCGTCTACATGATTTGCTTCAGGTTTAGGTTAGCCAAAAATAGTCTTGCGTCTAGATTAACGCTCTAGCAAAAAAGTAGAGGAAAAAAAATAAACCATTTATTAATAAATTATTTATTTTTACATGATTAGCCTACCTTTAATAAATATTTAATTAACTAAAAATACTAATTGTTACTAAATCCACAACCACAGGTTGCAGCTACAGAAATAATGCCACCAGCTGGCACATCACCTGCAAATCTAACAGAACCAGTCACTGGCACCTGGCCTCCTACATTAGTAGTCCCAACCACTGGCATTTCGCCAGCAACTGCCATTTCTCCAGTACCTGAGCCTCCGTACCCATTGGAGTTTTCTATTGCGACAGGCACAATAGATTCACTGGCGTATGGGCTTATTCCAACTAAACCTGATGCTAAGTTAGATGATAAACCTGCCACGTTAGCTTGACTAGTTTCTATATTGGGAGATAGACCTGTGCTCATTGGTCCATACCCAATTGCAGGATTGTATGCTTTATTTATTAAAGAATTACCATAATTACTTGCGTATCCAGATCCATATGTAGAATATTGGCTAAAAGTACTCTGTAATAAACAAAAAGAATAATAAAAAAAATATTTCTATGACTAAAAATTATATTCATTTACTTGTATATACGTACATGTAAGAAAATTGCTAATAAAGAAATGATTAATGAAATCTGAGGCATTGTTACTGATTTACGATTTACAAGTATAAAGATTTATAAATTGTCATCTACTTATAAGGAGATTGTGATTTTTATTTTGAAATCGATTAGTTTTAGATAATTGACGAGTTATGTAATATACTGATAAGTATTTTCTTGTATCACAATCTTGATAAGCTCTTCACGTCAGTATTTGGTAATAAATACATATAAAAAGTAATTTCAGAATTTATATGTATCACAATTGTTTAATCCAGCGTATCTTAATTTTAATTCAAAATGGATTCCAGATTTATAATTCTCTGCATTACGGTTTTCCTACAGGTATTTATGATGTATTAATCGTTAGAAAAATAGTTAAATGCGTTAATATTTTGAGTTCTCAAGTTCATATGGAAAATGAAAAATGGAGTGACTTGACACTCTATATATTTCATGCGGATACAATACAACGTAAAGTTGAAAAAGAAATTATATATATTAAACTAAATGAACGAATTTTAAATTTAGCTAATAACGGTTCATAGTTTTAAAAATGTGTTTAATAATTACTTTAATATTGTAGGTCATATCTGGACAATATATTGGCAGACCACTCAATGCTGCTATGCCAACTGGTGAAAGTGCTGCTATTGCAAATAACTTGGCATACAGCTCTATAGGAAATAATTACGGTTTGCCCATTGCAGCAAATAGTGGTGCTATGGCATATGCTCCCACAGCAGCAGCAGCAGCTAATAATTTGGCTTATTTGGAAACAGCACTAGAAGCAAATGCTATGTCGTATCCCGCACCTGGAGGATTAAATAGTGGTGGAGGTTTTAGAGTGACCAGTTCATCTCCCATCGCTGCCAGCGGTATTACTGTTCAATCTGAAAACTTATTGATAGAAGGACCGTTAGCTGTCTCTGGACAAATGCCGTTCACTGGTGTAGTAGCCGTAGATGGGCCTTTACCAGCTATCGGCCAGGGCTCAGTAGCGTATGGTTGCGGTAACGGCAATGTTGGAATAGTAAGTGAAGGCCTAGAACCAGGCTATAATGGAGTTGGTGTTGATGGAGGAGTTCCTGCTCTCGGTTATGGTAACAAAGGATACTCTGCTCTTTACTAATTAATTTGTGATGTTTATTATATGATATGATAGTTGTAAATTTTATTGGTAATAAATTATTTTTTAAATAAAATGATGGTACTTTATTGTCTAAAAAACGATCTTTTCTTATTCGATGCCGTTTATGTCACAGGTACAAACGTACATGTCGTCATAATTTTATTAATTATTATTAAAATTAAATTTCAATTAGATTTAACTCATTTTAATCAATTTCCAATCATTCATTAAAATTAATATTACAATAACTTTTCTGACACATATAAGCGTTATTCAAAAATGGTAAATTATATTAAGTTTTAACATTTTTTCTCTATGGTAACAATATAAAAGTAAGTGTTAAGTTCCTCCACATAAAGCGCCACGTTGCAAAAACTTTATAACACTACGTTCCCTCTGACGATCTTCGTATGTATACGAGATATAGGGTACAGTTTTTTTTAATAATACAAAAATAACTATAAAGAACAATAAAATAAAACCTATGCGTTGATTGTAAGTTTAAAATTATACGTTATTCTTAAAATTATTGTTATTTGTTTGTTTATATATTCATTCTAGAAAAAACATATTTAAAAATGGTTAAATACTATATTTAAAAACGTATAAAAATTTGAACGAAGCAGGATTTGAACCCGCGTCTCTTGGAATCTGTCCAAGTCCATTGTTCAAATTTATACGTTTTTAAATATAGTATTTCTCTTTCCTAAGTGTGGAATAACACTTAGACTACTTAAACAATAGTAAAAATATTTTAAAAAGGTTTTTATTAATCTTCCCACTCTTTCATTTGAGTTGGATCTTAAAAAAATATTTTATCTATTAAATGGAGATATTTTACTCGTGAGACATACCGCTTCCCCCATATTCGATTTTCAGGACATTACGTATTGAGTGACAAAATTATATGCCGTATTTTGTACTGTAACTGGAGGGAGCAGATGAAATAAATCATTACAGGAATGAAACCCACAACCGATCAACCACTACGTTGTTTCACGTTATTACATATTGTATTTTACAAATAATAGCTTAGGTGTCATACGATACACCTATTAGGTGTGCCAAAATTTGATATACGCCATTTTGTTGCCGCGGCCATTTTGGCTTGAGACTATTGATTGTTTATTTTCAAATTCACATTGTTAGTTCAAACGACACATATCAAATTGAGCTTGCAAATGTATTACACACTACACACATATTAACACGGCAAGTCTGATAGAAAAATAGTAAAATAAAATCCTAATTATAAATTAAATTTAGATACCTACATTATTTTACATTTCAATATATGCATACGATGAGAACAGTAGGTTCTCATCGTATGCATATATCATAACTTCTACCAAAATGTCTAAAAATTTAAATTTTAATATTTTAAATTTTTGCGTCAATATTAAATTAACTTTATAATTTCGAAATTAAAATATGGAAATGTGAAATAGTAAATATTGAGAGTAGTTAGAGCGCCTTTCGTCTTGTCTTTTATCATATATATATACATGCACTTCGAGGGGTCCAAGAGGAATTCATGGACATTCATGTTTTTATATAGCAGAATAGACTAAGGGAATCTGGGAACCCAGTGTTCGGACACTTTGTTTACCGTTAAAACATTTCCGTTTCGCGTTTTCCGCCGAGTTCTTGAGGCTTTGTACTATGGAAAAATCAACGCTGCGCATTGCTACATTACCATACTGAATAAATAAAAATATTAAATATTTCACTCCGTCGAGGGGATATCAAATCATACATGTGTGTGATTATAGAAGATAGTGCTATATACTTGAATAAAACAAGAGTTACAGGGATTATTGATAAACGGTATGGACAAGAAAATTAAAAGAAAATTAATAATTTCCGAGTGAGGATGTATAAAATGGAACCATCGCTATTTTATTAACAAGGTCGGAAGGAAGCTAGGGTTAAGGTGCTCTGTTCCTTTTGTCAAACTTTCGAGATATTGGGTATTGAATGACGGAACACAATACCGCGCTTTATCTTTCAGGGCAAGAAAATTTTAATAAATATAATCACTTAAATGAGGATGCTTAGCCTAAGCCTTAAAAGCTTAAGCCTTAAATGAGGATCGAGTCCATAAATATCGGTCTTACAGCGTCTAGTCACGATGGCGTAAATCTTAGATAGGGTGACGTCATCCATTGAGACATAATTATCAATTGTTACATAAAAGCTGCAATCTGTTTAATGAAACGTGCTTTATTATAATTTGACTTATCATTGAAATATAAAGACAATAATGAAATACAAATATATTCATTCATTGTTTCTAAGAATTATGTAGACAAATATGCTGCGAACGTATCAATTTTTTGGTTATTGTTTTATTTATATACTTTTTTTAGCTGCATGTATCCTACTGGATAACCAGATGGTATCTGGGAATCTAATAAGAAAACACTCTGTTCCAATTAAGATGCTTCCGTATTTATCACCAAATTCTTAAGGCATTGCATGTTACACTGCAGTTTTCCAGTTTCCGGAGCGAGGAAATGAAAATATCAATTATTTTCATCATCATCATCATCGCATGATGTAATGAAATAGCATATGATTATATGCTATTGTTGTCGGTTCGATCCCCAAACGAGAAATATGTTTTTAATAAAAAAATATATGCATAAAAATAAATATAGCATGAGGGTATTTAGGGAAAAAAATGTCCTAGATATTTCTTTAACTTCCAAAACTAGAAGTCATTTTTTTGTTGTGGCTGCAATCTCGAAACGGCGAAATGAAATATTTAATTTGCTCTGACAATTATGTAAAGCGAGATTTTTAATTCCGCCACTCAACACGCAATGCCTGAAATTCAAAGAAAATTTGAGGAACGACATATCTCAACACTAGGTTCCCATGTTCCCTCTTACTACGCTGCTAAGTGTGGGATACAGTGAGGAGCTGAAACAAATATAAATAAAAAGAAAAAAAAATCCTGAATTGTTGCTCAAAAGCTTGTTATGCTGACGACGGTTATCTCAGGAACTACTTGTTAAAATTCAAAAAGATCTTTTTAGTTAGAAAATTTAACTTACTTTAGGCTACTTTAGGCTGGACCATCAACTTAATCATTTCGATGTGATGAATCTAACATACTTGCGGTCATAATAAGTATGGGCACTAAAAAGTTTCAAGTTTCACGTCCTCTTGAAAACCGTCGAAACGTTCTTTCCACTAACCTCATAACCACAAGGTCATTATAACCGTATATCTGATTTTTGTTCGAAGAGTAATTTTCAATTCGTTTTTACTTGTAATTATTCTTAATCAATAATCTCCTATTTATTTAAAAAAGGTTTTGACTTTATAGGGCCTCTTTCATTTGACTTTATTAATTTAAATTTTATATTTTTTTAACTAAAATTGGTTATCTGGAACAAATCATTAATTTGCGATAAGATAGCCTGTTGAGTTGCAAATGCTATTTGCACATAGTAACAAGGTTAAAAGTTACTATTCTATTTCCATCATAGTGTACAATAAAGTATGTTTTTTGTAAGCTTCACGTTATATGTTGCACATGGCAGGGTAGGCAGAGAGAACTTAGAAACCTAATGTTTAGACACTTCGTTTTTTTTTTATTAATAAATATTTCATTTTCTCAAGTGGAGATCGCACGCTTGTGCAATGAAATTAATATTAAGATTTCTCTAAGTAATTGCTTATTCTACGATTAAAAATGTTAATAACGTTTCAAACATACATATGAAACTACTGTAGAAACCAATATTGGTAGAGTTAGCCGCAGACATTCCATTATGCTAACCAAA
>DWMZ01004999.1:0-11272 GCA_018249855.1 Eueides tales michaeli | reverse complement strand
GTGCCAACATATCAATTTACAGATAAGCTTCTCGAAAACTTTAGCAAATACAGGCAGAATGGAAATGGGTCTGTAATTATTTATCATCTCAGCTTTGCCGTCTTTAAATATTGGAATAATCAAAGAATTTTTCCATAAAGTCGGAAAGGAGCCAGTGGCAAGAGATACACTGAATATCAATGACAGAGGCAAAGTGATTACTGATGCACATTTAATTGCAAACAATGAAGGTATACCATCCGCACCTGCGCCAACTATATATAGTCCAACTATATACTTGAAAAATCGGCCACTTGTACTAAACCCTACTAAAGTCTTAAATTTCCATAACCTTGATAATTTATTTCTTGAGTGAACTAGAACCACCACCATTTGTATGGACTATATTTTCACAAATTGTTAAGACAAAAATCGATAATTAATATGTTAAGCTCGGGTCATAGCGGTCAGTTGGCAACTTTATAGCCAGAAAATATAACCACAGTATATCAATAATTATGTTACGATCTACTCTAAACTGCTTAAAAAAGTATGTTCCATGGTTCCATATATACATGTTTCTTTTATTCCTGTCGGTGCGTGTTGATTATGCAATCCTATATCAACAACATAATATTCATTTTATTTTCATTTGCGATTTTGCCCTTATAGAAAATATTAGTACTCTACTTGGAGGTCAAAGACCTCAATGGGATAATCAGTACCCACTTAAGTCCAACACTTACGTATTTCTCAAAACAAAACAACATCAGTAATAAAACAGAAGAGGCAGCAATATTGTGCAGATTATATATTACATTCGGATTCAATGAAAATCCCACAAATCCATTGTCGCCTTTGTCTTCTACGTCTAAAAATATTTTCGAATGAAGCCATGAAGCCTTCAAGACTATAAGATCATTTGAGTAAAATACATCCGGATAAGAAAGACAAGCATGTAGCATATTTACAAGACCTAGACAAGAAGAATAATTCTCAGCCAAGTGTCTCAGCGGCTGCTAAGCATGCTGACGACTGACTTCGAGCTACGTACAATATCTCTTTGTTGATTACTCGTAAAGGCAAACCACATAACATCGGAGAAGAGTTAATTTTGCTAGCAATAAAGAAAGTAATGACTACTGTGCTTCATAAACCGGCCGCAAAGATTATCCGAAAAATTCCTTTGAGTAATTATTCTGTGCAAAGACGAATTGATGAAATGGCTGAAAATATTGAAGCGCCATTGTACAATCACCTAAACGCAAGTCAATTCCTAATTCATCTCGATGAGTACACTTTATAAACTAATTAAGCTTGTTGCTGTCTTACATGAGGATTATTAAGATGAGAAAATATGAATGAAATGAATGAAATAATGAATGAATGAAATGAAATACTCTTTATTGTACACCGAAAAATGCATTACGAAGTGTTTATAATTATAATTACAATAGGCCGCCTTATTGCTAAGTGAGCAATCTCTTCCAGACAACCTTGGGGTAGAGGAGAGAATAAATGAAATTGGGAGGGCTGTACTGAGTACATTTAAGTATATATTTATATGCAAATATGGTAATCTATATACATAAATACACACACGGAACATAAATAAATACATACATACATACATATCCATATATACATATATACATACATACATATATACATACATACATATACAAAAATACAGACATGCATACATATATACATACAATCTAATATACATATGGAGATAATGAGGGAAAAGAAAATGTAATAAGTAAATTTGTCAATAAAGATTCTCAAAGTGTCATATGATATTCTTTTAGCCTTTTTTTAAAGGTCATTATAGTTTGAGCTTGTCTGACTGACACGGGTAATGAGTTCCACAAGCGTACAGATTTAACAGAAAAAGAATTCGTATAGTAGGAAGAAGAGTGGCTAGGGATTTTAAGAGACAAGGTTTGCTTGGAGCGGAGGGAGAAATCATGTGATTCACATAAAAATTGAAATCGTCCTTTGAGGTATGTAGGAGAAGATGGATTGAACAGTACATTATATAGGAGACAAAGAACATGAGTATTCCGGCGAAGTCGGACCGGGAGCCACTTGAGCTTTTTACGAAATTTAGAAATGTGATCGTATTTGCGTAGTCCAAAAATAAACCGTATGCAGACATTTTGGAGACGCTCAAGAAAATATGTGAGGAACTACTGATTGCTAGAAATTTAGAGACCGATACAAAAGGTATAGGCATATTCAAGCCATTAGAAACGTTTTGTAATGAGAAAGAGATTTTCTTGAAATATCATATCATAAAATATATATCAATATTATATTATATCGGTTGCTACGGATGGCGCTCCGGCTATGACATGTTAAGTTAGGTTAGGTTTCCAAGGGAGTTGCTGGTCCTCCTACTGGGCGCGTGAACCGGGAGTTATTCCCGGCTCGGACTAAGACTAGTGAGGCATGGGCTTGCGTTTAGTCTATTGTTATGGACACGGCCTAGGGGAGCACACCGCGACAGAAAAGCAGCTCGCAGCTGTGGATCAGCATAAAATTTCAATCTACCGCAGGAGGGTACCAGCCAGTCTGGAGAATTCCTCCGAGCTACGGCACGTAAGCCCCACCAATCTGCGTATGGCCGAGGATACTAGTGTGTTGTGGATGCCCTTCATCCTAAGAAGGGCGGAGAGGGTAGATATACCTGGGATGGGTGGTGTTGAGAATGTTGTGTCTGAGACGGACGGAGGAGATAGTGCCCGAGACCGGCAGCGTTTCAAAAGTCATTGAGGGTGTTCTGGCCGAAAAGGGGCGACAGTCCGGCACTTGTGCCAATAGGAGGAGAGTTGAAAGAGGCGCGTGTAGTAGTGGAACGCTTGGACCTGTCAGAATGTGCCTCGATTATAAGTGGCAGATCAAGATCAGTGTCGTCACGGGGCCGTCAGAGTCAGAAACAGAGGGTGTCATGTCTCTGGTATCATAAAACTCGGAGATCAGGTCACAATTCCGGAAGGATCGAAGCGACCCCGAAGTAAGAAAAGCTCTTCAGAAGCCGATGAGGAGTGCGAGAGATTAATAGTGCATAAAGTATATCAGAAGGTAGCAGCAGCCCAGGCAAAGCAAGTACAGAAAGCTAAGCCTAAATCTGCTAGGAAGCAGATTTACTTGCTTCTGCTGCTCTTCGGTCGCAGTAGAAACATTGACGTTACAGCTGGCTGCTGTCAATAAGGAGTTGACGTACCGCGACGTTCTAAGTCAAATTTAGCAAGCTTGAAGATATGGGCATTGAAGACTTGCGGCTTGCTTCAACCGTGGCTTGGGTAAAAAGGAGCTGTAAGAGTGTTGTAGTTATTTGCTTTCCCAAATAAAATAAAATAAAAATAAAAGCTATAGTGCAAGCATGGCTGCCCCAGAACTTGGCGTCTGCAGAAGACGCCACAAACTGGGCCCAGAGGTCAACTACGCGTATCTACGACGTGTCAATGCCCCGCTCCGGGCGCCGCCCAAAACGGCGCCAACTGTACTGTTGGTCAATTGCGCCACATCTGCATTGAAGCGAGATGCCTTTACGCGCACTGTCGAAGGCGGGCACGCCGACAGCAGAAGGAGGAGGATCGGCTCTCCAAGTGGTGCTGTAGTCTCTGTTTCCGCAGCGGGCCAATTTTACACTTCCATCAATGGCCCGCCCTGCAGAGCCAAAGGAGGAAGACGAGAGCTTCGTACCAGAGGTGCTGGAGGAAGTTGTGAAGCAATCTCGGGGCAAAGCCACCCAAGCCCCAGGGTTAACGAGCTTTCCCTGCCGGCTGTAGTCAAGGCCATGTCCGGCAGCGAGGAGTCGTATGACGCGGTCTCATCCATCTGCGAGGCAGTGGTGCTCGAGAAGGAGGGACAGGTGAGAGAGGTTTCTTCCAAACTCGCCATCCAGATCGATTTTTCAGGGTTCCAAATGTGAGTGAATAGTTTTAATTTTGTATTTATAATGTTTATTCGCTCAGAATTACACTGTATAAAAATTTCAGAGTGATCAGGTGAGTTTTGAAAAATTAATTTAAAATTAATTATAATGTTTATTCGCTCAGAATTATACTGTATAAAAATTTCAGGTCAGGTTTTTTTTTTACTAGCAACCTCCATCGTGGTGAACGGAGACGTTTTTTACTTTAAATTTCTAAAGCGGTGTTGGTTGTGGTGGTGCTTGAGTCTGTCCTTGTGGTGCTTGGGTCGAGGCGGAGGAGCTGTTTCGTTTAGCGACTTTTGCAGTAATAGTTCTTGCGAAGGTGAGGAAACTACCTACCAGTCAGTACCTGGGTGTCAGTGGGCGTGAGTATGTTCTTCCTTACCAGTTTGTTCGCCTCTTTTACATTTGGTAGGAAGGTTTTGGTAACTGACCCGGTCTGGAAGTTTTCGTATCTGGCCTGCCACTTGTTGACTAAGTCCTCGTGCAGACGTCTCCTGACATATGATATAGGTACTTTGTCATAGTCTGGAGCCGTCTTTTTAGTCATCGCTGCTTTTTTCGCCAATTCGTCCGCTCTTTCGTTGTCTGGTGTTGCAACGTGGGCTCTCTCTCGGTTTGTTGTATGTAATTTTTCATTTCCAGGGCCTAAGGGTGAGTCACCGAAGGGGCTCTGAGAAGGTCTAGCGAAGATTTTGACTCGCTTAGGATGTTAATTGAGCTCTGTTTCGATTTCACCGCCATCTTTATGGCCCTATATAGTGCATACATTTCTGCTTGGAAGACAGTGTTGTGCGGCTCTAGGCGAGACGTGGAGTACCTTTTTTCCCTGCCTTGGTCCCACCACGATATGGCAGCACCTACCTTTCCGTCAATTTTGCTGCCATCGGTGCATATTAGGGGACCGGCTATACAGTGTTCGTCAAGTGTTTTCGGGTCAAGGTTCTCCAAGCGCACGTACTCCGTTGTTCTGAGTTGTGATGGGTGGGGGTTCTGATGTGGCCCCACTCTGCGCTCTATTTCGCGTCCTGGTGGTAAGAGATCCGCGCTGTGGCCTTTCTTGAACTTGTACATGTTCGCTGTTTCTAGGATCCGAAGGTCGAGTGGGAGAAGGCCTGAGAGGACTAGTGCCGATGTCAGATATCTCTGACATCGATATACCGTTCTGTACGCTTTGCAGATTTTTTGGGCGAAGCCTCTTTGCAGCGAGTCTAGTTGATTTCTAATGTTCAACTTCTCGGATGCTGAGGACCATGCACTTGCTGCGTAAAGAACGATGGGCTCATCGCCACGCATATGGTTCTTATTATCTCACCGTTAGGACCCCAAATGACCCTCGCGGTACATGCTAGCTGCTTGTATATGTCCGCTGCTTTTCTGCAGACTGCAGACGCGTGCTCGTTGAAGGCCAGTTTGGAGTCCACTATGAGTCTCAGCAGTTTGATCTGCGGTACAAGGTTCAACTAAGTGCCGGACATGTGTATTACCGGGGTTTCGAACTTAAGCTTCTTGGTCAGTAGCATTGCATTGGTTTTATGCGCTGCGAAGCTTAGCTTGTTTTCTGAACCCCACTTCTGAACGGCATCTAAGGTGTTTTCAGATGACCCTTGTAGCTCGTTGGTGTGATGGCTTGAAAAAATAAGAACCACATCTTCCGCGTAGGCCTGGAAGTATACTCCCAGTTCTTCCATCTTACGCAAGAGAGAATCCAGGATTAGGTTCCAGAAGGTCGGCCCTCCGATAGATCCTTGGACGCAGTCCTTCGTGGTTTCCCTCTCACTTGTAGCTCTTGCGTAGTAGAGTAACAATCAGTTACTCTTCGGTCCTGTAAGTATGGTTTACGTTACGACGAATTTATTCATTTTTTGACTTTGACATTTGAGACATATTAGGGTTAAATATTATAGATATATATTGTATACTAGTAACTTCCCGCGGCTTCGCCCGCGTAAAAATCGTTTTTTTTTTATGAAAACTCCTGAATTTTAACTACCTTCAGCTTCAGCTTCCTTAATTCTTCTTTGCATAATGATGAAGAGAATAGAGTTTTTTTTATATTTAAGAATAAGAATATAATATAGGATGGGTCATTAATTTATGCGAATTTAAAAAAGCATAAAAAAAATCTACAAAGGTTAGGAATGACAATCTTCTTTTATACTTGTGATAAAGTAAACATTTGGGAATTTAATTTTTAAAAAATAATATCACTGAGACCATCTGAAACTCATTCCTCGAATCTGGACCTCTAATTCGTAGACACTCGCTGGCACATCGCTCGTGGGATCGCGGACATTTCCTCGCAAATGTTGTTCTTGAGCTGAGCAATTGTCATCAGTTTATTGGCATAAACGCGCCTCTTGAGGTACCCACAGAGAAAAAAATCCAGTGGCGTGCGATCTGGGCTCCGAGGAAGTCACGGAATGTCTCCTATCAGTTTTCCACTAAACATTTCGTTTACAACTGCTAAGGACTCATTCCATATATGTATCAGAAGTCGCGCCGTCTTGTTGAAACCAGGTCCTGCTGTTGTAGGCTTCAAAATTATGCAGTTGTGGAAGAAAAAGTAACAAAACATTGTATATGTATAGCAATCAGAATTTACTGTTACGGTTTGGCCTCGCTTATTTTCGAAGAAATAGGGTCCGATGATTCCTTCAGCCGACATAGTTGCCCAAACTGTCACTTTAAGTGAATGGTCTTTGATGTTTTAATTTGGGATTTTCTGAGGCCCAATTCCGACAATTTTGTTAATTCACATATCCACTTAAGTGAAAATGAGCTTTATCCGAGAAGAGAATATTGTTCAAACTTTGAAAACGCTGTAACATTCTTTCTGAAAAAGCACGGCAAAGATAGTGGTCATTTGCTTTCAATTCCTGGACTAATAAAGTTTATACGGGTAAAATTTATTTGTAAGAAGGCTTTACTTAGAACGCACTCTGCTCACCGGTGAAACGCTCAATGGTGACTAAATTTCCAAGAACCAAGTTACCTATCCCTACTATCCGCGCCCCTCTCCTGCGTCCCTTTCATGATTAATCCGATTTTGAAATCCGCACGCTTGTCTGGCCCACCCTGTATATTATTGGTATGTTATTTACTGCAAATATCGTAGTTTTTGTAATAGACTTTTACTATGATAGATATTACTCTTACTGTAAAATTTAAAGATTGATTTGATTGGTTTGCAATCAGATTTGCATTAAATTAATCATGTATAATCGTATAGCAATCCATATTTTCCTATCGTGTTACTATAGTGGTACTTTCTGAATGGACTTATATAAACTATAAAGACGTACAGTCTATTCAATAGACATCTACTTCACCAGCACCACAACAATTGATTTTATCAGCCCCGGTCCTCGATTTAAAGTAGGCAGAATTTGTATGAAATTACCTGAGAATAAAAGTGTAATATTGTCCATTAGCCTGTCATTTCGACGTATATCTCGCGTTCATCGCGTTCTATCAACGGCCTCTTAATGAGAATTGGTGAGCCTACCAATACGATAAAGCAGCAATTTTTCTTTGTCATAATTTCGTGTAACAGAACATTTTAATGTTTATGTTCTGTCCAAATCAATTACGATTTAAATGTGGTAGATATACCTGAAGATGTCACTGCAAGAGCCATATTCTTTTATCTTTCTAATTCAGCTAAAACTGCCCTTGGCAGATAAAATGTTCCAGCGCCTTTAAGAGCATTTAATAAAAACACCTTTCCTTCGTTATTTAAGGCGCTTTGGACCAAATTACTAAATATTTGTCTTTATTCAATTATGAATTTGGATGCACTCTCATTAACTTTAGTAGCCAACTTGTTAAGACGGTGCTAAGGGAATAGGTAGACCGTTGTCAGTAAGAGAATTGCCTACAATCGAAAATACAAAGGAGACTATTAATTGCTCCTTTATCTGTTGGACTGATATTTTCTTTCGCATTACGGCTAGAATTAAGTAAAAATATTTTGATAAAAATGTTTTGTACATTTTTCACAGTCTAGAAGGGTTCAGATTGCAAAAAATACTAACAGAATAGCAAACAATTGTCGTAAACTACTGGGACTATCACTGACGCATGACCGTGGCGCCAAAGGGTATTGTCTTCAAGAAACCAAGAAGTGACCTGCAAGTTGCTTAAAATGAAGGATCCTCTATACTTTTTTTCAGCTTCACGCTGTATCCTGCACATGGCAGGGTAAGCAGAGGGAGCTTGAGAACCCAGTATTAAGACTCTCCGTTCCACTTGCGTTCCCCACTTCCCACCGAATTTAAGGCATTGTTGAGCAGTGGACCTTAACACCGCTTTATACCTTGTTACCAGAGCAAAGAAATGAAAATATTAAATATTTCATCTCCTCGAAAGGGGATCGAACCCACAACCTGTCGGTTACAGTCACACGCATGTGCCGCTTCGCCACAATAAGCCTAGATCAATAGTTTTAAAAACGGAAAAAAAGTTGGTCCTCGAACAACATACAGTAACACGGTCAAATAGTATTATCGCATATAATGATACACTGTGTATACTCTGCCAAGAGCAGCATCTGCCCACACCATTTATTTTTTTACCATATAATACCGTTTTATAATCACTTTCACATAATATTTTATATGTAACTGATACATTTTGACGCCTCCGAGTTAAAAGTTGTACTAATTACGAATCTTGATACGCATGAAAATGATCACAATATTGATAAGCAATATATCTTTGCGTAGGATGCGTACGTTACGTTACGTTTGTCATGTTCTATTACATTTTTTTTATTACTCTACTACTTACTCGTACTTACAAAAAAAACTTTTCTTCGTAAAAACTTTTAATATACAAACCCCCTTTTAATTAAAAAATATATCTTATTTTCTCTATTAATACTCACTTGAAATCGAAAATTGTTCAAATGAAAAAAAAAATAATTGAATTATTCAGAATTAATCCGAAAAAATGTTAAAAAAAATATTTTTACTCAATTAAATAATCCGTTCAAATTCTTTTCGTTTAAAACCCCTTTTTAGTGATTTAACACAGTATAAAATATTGAAATTACCCATAATCTTAAAGGCTTTTTTATATATTTTTTGTTTCTTTTTTTATTTTTCATATTCTTCATAAAGATTTAAAAAATATAAGCGATTATATAAGCTTATTAACGTATAAGAAAAAATACCGTTTCTCTGACAGAAACACATCAAATTTTCATCGACCATCTCATTAAGTTCACTCTCACTATTGTAAGATGATGTTTTATTTAAAATAGATAGATTTCAACGACAGCCGAACTTAAATTAAAACTTAAATTAATATCGCAACTTGTCCGTTAAACCTTGACACACACGAAAATGACAATAAAACGGATTCTCCTCTACCGTGTATGATGCGTCGTCGATCCCGTAGCAAATTTAAAATCACGTCGAAATTTTTAAAATAATACATATTATATTATTACTTTTAATTACCTTGCATGCTTTTTTCGTAAAAATATTTCATGTGCAGAAAAAGGGTTTTTTCTAATATTTTAATATAGCAATTTAATTTAAATTGGATCAATTTATATAATCATCCATTCATCAATCATACCATTGTGTATAAGCCCCAATTTTATTTTTTACTATTATAATTTACATTTCTTTACCAGATATTCCATATCTTTATTTTTTATATCAATAAAAAATATCTATCAAGCTGCACGTCTTCAATTAATGCTGTATTTTGTTATTTCTTATACTTTAGCTGGACCGTTATGATTGTTCATGAGATGTTTCAGATCTTCAATTTTAATATGTCAATGCAAAATGTTCATCACGCTCAAAAACTTTTGCTAAGAAAGCATTTTAATATTTCTTATCGATAAACTGGACTGTTACGGTTGTTCATGAGATGTTCCAGACCTTTGATTTTAATATATCAATGTAAAATGCTCACCACGCTTAATAACTTTTGATAAGACGGCATGTCAATATTTCTTATAGTTTAGCTGGACTGTTAAGATTGTTTTTGGGATGTATCATATCTTTGATTTTAATATGCCAGTGTAAAATGCTCATCGCGTACAATAACTTTTGTTAAAAGAACAGAAATGAACAGAATCTCAATATTTCTTGTAGCTTAGCTGGACTGTTAAAGTGGTTCATCAGATGTTCCAGATCTTCAATTTTAATATACCATTGTAAAATGCTCATCACCCTCTACAACTTTGGTTCTGGATATATTTAATTATTTCTTATAGTTTATCTGGACCCCTGCTGTTCTGCATCAGGTGTGGAAGTATTCGAAATCAAATATAGCCTAAGTCCTGCCCAGACCAAATTGATATATAATAGAAAAAAAAACATTGAAATCGGTCCAGTGGCTTAGAAGATGTGCTGGTACAAACAGACAAACAGACAAACAGACAAACAGACGGACAAAAATTCTAAAAATTGTAGATTCGTGTTCTATTAGTTATTTTAAGCCCCCCTATATTGTTTTTTCGTAAATAGATTAAATGTACAGACACGACTTTTTTACGGTTTTATTATAGTATAGATAGATAGATTGTGTTTATTACACACATAAAATATATGTTTAATAAAATAAATAGAGATTTTAGTTACATTGAATATTAAATAAATACGAATAAATATAATACTTAGATATGAAATCCGTAATCTATTTTAGATTTTACCTGATTCTGCATATAGAGTACAGTCGGACAGGTAGGAGATGTAGCAGAGTGATTAGTTGGGATATTACTGTTGGTTTTATCATTATGTTTCATACAATTGTAACATTTGGGTGTTTCATTGCTTTGGGCATGCGGACAGGTTGGTAACTGATGAATTATATCGGCGCAATGTGAACAAGGCCTGCAAGTGGACGGACAGTTTTTGCTGATATGACCGAAATGCAGACATTGTATAAAAGGAGAGAAGTCCTCTACAAAGACTTGTTGATAGTCCACATTTAGACGACCCAGGTGCGTAGCTTTGCGCCACACCGCCGGTGTGGTTATGAATACTGCATTATATAAAGTAAAGGATTTTTATTATTTTTTCGACGGAATCTAAGTTTAAAGTCATCAGGATCTTTTATTATTTAATTTAAGGGAAGGTTCTAGTCAAAATCGACAAAAAAATTTTATTGCTTTATTTTCATCCTTACGGTCTTAAAAATATGTAGGCAAAAGGATATTTCCCTATCTAATTGATTTTACGAGTTATAGAGAGAGCGCGTCGGCCGAAAAACAGGTAAAACCGCGCGCTCGGAGCCGCTTCGAGGCAAGGCGCTCCGAACGCCAGTTGTCACCGTCTGAGCGGGTTATTTGTACTATAGGTAGTAAGTTTGTATCCCTCAGAACAAGTT
>DWMZ01004998.1:0-11274 GCA_018249855.1 Eueides tales michaeli | reverse complement strand
TACGTTATAGAAAATCTGTTAAGTAACTTGAAGAAATATATATAATTCTTCGTACATCTGAGGCATTAATTTGGCAATATGACGTAGACTATACTTAAATTTAACCGTAATAAAGAAAGTTTCTAAAAATTTCATACTTAAAATACTGGATATATAAACTATAGAATGGTATTTTATACAATATCTTACTTGAATGGTATTTTATACAACACTTTCTCTTTATTTGCGTTAACTAGAAAAAAATTGGGAAAATGTTATTGATAATTCTCTGATATTTTCAATTTTATTTCAAGCCGAGGCCCGACGGTCAACTCGAAATTTTGAAGACAATCATACTAAATAAACTGCCTTTTGCCGAGTGCCAAACAAAATTCCAGAATATTGAAGGGGTTGCTATAGATGAGGGTAAGACTTCCATAACAAGTACCAACTAAAAGATATGTAACAATTTAAATCAATATTTGAGATACAATTATATTTATATTAATATAATAAATTGGTAACCTGGTGATGTAGGTAGGCCTGCCGTGGCGCAGGAGCACAAGTGTGTGGGTTCGTTCCCCACTCGAGGAAATGAAAAATATTTCATTTTCATTTGATATTTTCAATTTAAATATTTAATGTTCTCATATCTTCGCTCTGGTAACAAGGCTAAGCGCAGCGATGTTCCGCTACTCAATACGTGATACATCAAATTTCACGGAAAGTGGGGAACGGGACGCAGTATCTAAAAATGGGTTCCCAAGTTCTCTCTGTCTACCTTGCCATGTGCAAGATACAGCGTGAAGCTGACATATACAAGATCGAGATCCTTCAGAAAAAAAACAATAATAAAAACCATTTATTTTGAAATCTCACAAATTACAATAAATATAAGATATATATTTGGCAACATACACTTCTTTATAAAGTGACAGGCACCTCATGACTACGCATATTGGTTCCCTAGTTAATATTAAATAGACAAATATCTTATTGGCACGTTGGTTATCATACATTACCAATTCAAAATATCCACATAAATATTTGAACATGTGACGTAACTCCACTTTGTGGCTTGCTCTAAGACAAAGTAATAACCTTATACCCACTGCATACAACGATATAGTTAATAGGAATTCTATGAACAACCCTACAAAAATGTCGATTCAAACTGGCGCTAAATCATTATATTAATTAAATAAATTGACACAATCATGGTGGCACACCGATTGCGATGGTAGTGGATTCAATTTCCATAAGGGGCGAGTTATTTTCGTTTTCCCGTCTAAGTAAAAAAACAAAGAGCGGCGTTTAGATCCGCAATTTGCACAACACACAGCGGTTTTGTAGGACAACCTCACATCAATAATAATTTATCTTCCAGCCATGCTTTGCGCGGCAGCACCCGGGAAGAGCATCTGTTTAGGAGACTCCGGTGCCCCCATGGTCACGGGCAGCGTGCTGATCGGTCTTTCTTCTTACTATGAAAACTGTACCGATGAACATCCCGATGTGTTCACCAGAATTGATTCGTACACTGATTGGATTATGGAAGTCGCTTCAGCACCAGGACGTCCTTTATCACCAATTAGAATTGCTGATGTGTAAATTATCATTTTGAGGAGATAGTTATTATAAAATGCCTTTTCAATATTATAACTTGAGCTTTACATATTATATAATAAATATTAAGATCACTTTTGTCTTTTAATGGCAATTGAGGTTATTTATGACGAATTAAAAAAAATGCCAGAAAACCTCTTACTTAGCTGAGAATGTAATGAAACAAATATAATTATCAAAATATATTTATTTACTTAGTAAATCTGTTTTATAGGTCCCATCTATATTAATTTCATCGTAAGCTGCAACATTTTTTATTTCAATTTTGTGTAATAAAATTGTTTCTCCTATAGCAAAAGGAGAGATAACTTCGAAAAAAGGTTGAGGCCTAAAAATATCATTAAATTCATAGGTATATATGTAAATATTATTTAATATTTTTTACTTTCTATTACACACATACAAAATGGTTGTAAAATATAACATTTCTGTAATTTTCTATTTAAATTCCATTCATTTGTTTAAACATAACATATGTTGTCAAAACTATTTTTGTATATGTTTTATAATCATCAACATTAAAATTACATACCTTAACATGATTTTTCGTTAAAGGCAGATAGACATAGGAAAAATTGTTCAAGTCAATTTACTTCATTTTTACTATTTTTAAAGTGTTATTCCACACTTAGGAAAGAAAAATATTAAATGGAAAAACGTATAAAAATTTTGAACGAAGCAGGATTTGAACCCGCGCCTCCTAGACGGTTTCCAAGAGGCGTGTTCGCTACGTTCAAATTTTTATACGTTTTTAAATTTAGCAATTTACTTCATATATTGTTTTCTATAATAAGGTTCAGATCGTAGAAAATGTTTACTAACAAAAACTCATACAAGAAGGCTTAGTGAGATTATACTATAAATTCATACATATATAAATTATGTATGTAATGGATAAACATACTTTAGCTATCTTATTTTCTATTATTTTCACCGTTTTTTATCATTTTCTGGGCTCGATGGGACATCCAACCATTGGGTAAGGCAAGTATTGAAGGCACGAATATTGCTTCTTAAAAAATAATTAACGTTTTAAATTACATCTACATACAATACACTACTCCTTTCTTTCGGTGGTCCCACTTTATCTATACACACCCTTATTCATCCAGTGCGTGAACTTAAGGCCTAAATTACACTATCAATTTTATTGTGTGATTTTTATATTTGTTTTTTATGTGTATTGAGCCTTATTATCTTATATACATAAAAGTAAATCATTTTTAACTATTTTCACATATGTATAGTAATAATAATAGTACAATTGTACGTACATATCACAAATATGTACACAGATCATATAACAATATTCAAAAAAAAAACAATTTCTTGTAGTACTGTGAAAATAAAGACTATAAACTTTTGCAAAAAGCCCATACATTTTTTTAACATATTTGTTGATATATTTTTAACGTGTGTCATAAATTCTATTCATTACAAGACTATACTATACTATACTATTTACAATATTATATAAGAAAAACTTATTTTTTTTTAAAGTAGATTTTGACAGAACAGAGATTCTATAATCATTAAAAAAGAAAAGACAAATGCAATGTTGCCAGTAAAAATAAAAACAATCATAAAATATTTTAAGTACATATTTTAAGTAATCGTTACATTATTTTGGACGGCAATTGTGGGAAGAAAACATGATACTTAACAAGCAATTACAAATAATTAAAATATTTAACTCTACATCAACTATTCTTAGAATATAAAAATTTGATATTCAATTAAAGCTATTGGATTTTCTATGCTAATTTACAATAATAACTATCTGTAAACATCTTCATGAAGACTGAGCGGTGTTATTTAAGTGGATACAAAGTGAGATTGTGATTTACCTGAGGAATAAAAAGTAAATGAATTATTTTTTTATTTTTTTTTAGCTTCACGCTGTATCCCGCACATGGCAGGGTAGGCAGAGGGAACCCGGGAACCTAGTGTTAAGACACTCCGTTCCACTTCCGTTCCCACTTTACGCCGAATTTGAGGCATTGCGGGTTGAGTGGCGGAACTCAACGCCGCGCTTTTGCCTTATGCCAGAGCGAAGAAATGAAACATTAAATATTTTAAATTGATAATATTAAATATTTCATTTCCTCGAGTGGGGATCGAACCCAGAACCTGTCGGTTACAGCCACACGTTTATGCCGCTGCGCCACGACAGGCCTCTAAAAAAATAATAATAATAATATTTTATTGCACATAACATAATTAAATTTTTACATAAATATGAAACTTAAATTAACATATTATGAAAATAATAGTTATTCTTTTTTTTTGCAGTTGCATCTTGCACATGACAGTGTTGGCAGAACGAACTTGGGAACCTAGTGTTAAGACATTCCGTTTCCCACTTTCTGTCAAACTTGAGGCATTGTTGAGTCGAGTGTTAAGTGGCTGAACTCAAAGCCAAGCTTTTGCTTTGTTACCAGATTGAAAATATTATAATTTAATTGGGAAATATTAAACTAAATTGTAGAAATTCAAATTATTTAATACTTTATAACATATTTATTTAATTTTAATTTTATCCTCTTAAATGAGAATATCAACGACGATGAACTATTACTTCATCATCGTCAAGCTACTGAAACTGAAAATATTTTATAATAACATTAAGAAGTAACTAATTTGTTTTTACGAATTAAATCAGTAGAAATATTTTCTCTATATTCTCTTCTCAATTAGGTTTAAAAAAAAAAAACTTATTTTGTATAGCTAAAGAACACAATCCGTACAAAGATCAAATAATGATATATGATTTAACGTCTTTTGTTTCTGTACACATAAATTTTCAATTGTTTAAGTATGTGAATGACATTATACCTCGCGTCACGTCACGTCACGTCACGTCACGTCGCGTCACGTCGCGTCACGTCACGTCACGTCACGTCGCGTCACGTCAGTCGTGACGCGCGTCGGGCGGCGTGACGGTGAGCGTGACGGCGGCGCCGGAGCGCTTGATGAGCGCGACGACGTCGGGGTGCGGCAGACTGCGCACGGGCTGCCCGTTGATGGCGAGGATGGTGTCGCCCACGTGGAGGCGGCCGCAGCGGGCGGCCGGCGAGTTGGGGATCAGTTGTCCTGTACATATGCATATTAATAAACATCTTTTTTTATTAAAGACCGATTTTGCGGCGTTGAACTCCGCCACCTTCATACACAATGCCTCAAATTCGGTGAAAAATAAGGAACAGAACGGAGTTTTATAATATTAGGTTCTTAAGTTTCATCTGTCTAAGCTGCCATGTGCGGGATACAGCGTGAAGATGAAAAAATAATCATTAGTTTATCGAAAAGGAAAGTTAAATAACTCCAGCTTCCTTCTCAAAATCGAAATATAGTCTAACCTGTCTAAATTAACAAACATGCATACATGCGCACACACACACAAACACATCCACACGCGCACGCACACAAACACACACGCGCATATACAACTCACCTATAGTACTAGTAGCTTTGTTAGTAGAGGATATGACCACGAATCCGAAGCCCTCCCCCTCGTTCCTAGTTACTGTGACGTCATACGGCGTAGGAGACCAGCCCGCTTGAGTGTCATAATGGACGCCGTACCTGGAAATATTATAGGCATAGAAAATATTATATTAGTGCGTATATTAAAGAATTATTCACAACAAAATTTAAATAAAAGTTATTTTTGCAGGTTCGAATGTCATTGATCTATAATTTATAATGATTAGCAATGTCTTGAGTGAATTAATATAGTGAGGTAGTACATAAGATTCTCTAATAAAAAGAAAGCAAATAAAATGTTTAAGTTATTTATTATACTAAACGCAAAAAGACATCGCATATTAAAAGTGACCCAATTTTAATAATTATTGTAAATTGTACTCAAAGAAATTAAATTTGTTAATAAAATTAAAGAATTATTACACGAGCTGGAACCAAATTAGAACAAGGAATCATGCAAAATTTTTACAAATATGTTAATCTTAAATGAACCTTAATATTATATACATATGGTACAAAATGAGACGAACATGGGTAAAGCGTTGGGCGGGTAGAGCGGCGCCGGGTGCAGGATGTTGTATGACGTAGTCGGCATGTGGTGGATTGGTTCCGTCCTATATGATATATGATGTTGTTAATGTTTGTTTAGTTATTGAGATGATTAGTTACAATGTCATAAACAGGCAGTTATTTTTATTTTTTTTTTTAAAATACATGTTTCCATTTTTAAATAAAAAAAATGCTTTGTTTTTTTGTAAATGTTTAATTGTATTAGAAAAAAATTAAAGAAAAATTTAATGTTATATGATATTTAATTATTTATATAAAATTTAATGGTATATTTAAAATAGTTTAATTTAAGTTTCGCTGTAAAAGCATATTTATACATAACATACAAATATATTTATTAATTTAAACAAGAAGTTTCTTAGTTTAATTAAGCACACTAGTTTTATAATATTAGTATTGAAGTATAGATTTGACAAAATGATGATTAGCATATTATTATGACTTAAAAGATATATTAAAATACAGATGATGTGTAGTGACTGCCTTGAAGTCTTTGGTTTTCTGAAATTTGAGTGTTGTACCATCGGGAAGTAAATAAGCTAAAAGTCACCAAAGTTGCTAAAATCCAGCTAAGTTCAGAGAGACCACGACTGGTTAACTGTACTGTATTGGTTTTATACAAATAAAGTTACATAATATACAAAATATGATTATTCCAATGATATTCACTTATTTATAACAAATAATAATAATAATAAATACTCTTAATTATACACCTAAAGATCAATATAAACAAATAAAATATTAAAAAAAACAAATGTACCATAGACGACCAAATCGCTGACGTAGCGATTTCTGCTGCGCAACCGAAGGGCATAAGGAATAACAAATATGAATAGACAAGGTGCATTAATATCATATATATATATATATATATATATATATATATATATATATATATATATATATATATATATATATATATATATATATATATATATATATATAAATATATATATATATATATATATATATATATATATATATATATATATATATATATATATATATATATATATATATATATATATATATGATAATTACTATACATATAAAAGTACATATAATAAAAATAGAAAAAAAAAGTCAGATAATATTCAGCAAACATATACATACATACACACTTACACACATACATACATAAATAAATGTATACTTACATAGACTAACTAGGAAGGCAATGTGTTATAACAAAATAAGATCTTAACGTAATAAGAAATGTTTCTTAAAAATAAATATTATATAATTATATAAATACGTACGGCAGCAGAGGTTGGTGCGGGTGCGGGTGCGCCGGCATCGCGGGTAGACCGAGCGACTGAATGTCAGCGCGGTTGTGTCTCACGCCTAGTGTTACCTGTTTCATTCATTATTTTATAAAAAAAAACTATGAAAGGAAAAATAGCTACGGATATACTTTGTACACCATTTTTTGGTCCGGAGACATTTACTTGGCCAGCTAAATGCAAAACATTATCAAAATTAATATAAGCAAACAATAGTATATTATAAGATCTTTTATTCTTATGATTTTAACACATTTAAAATGAAATTTTTAACCCCATTTCGAACTAGACTACTTACTAAACTAGTAGACTCTTAAAAAAATGTCTTTAAATATATGTAAAAATGCAACGATATATTTTAAATAGCTTTTTCTAGATTGATAAAGTCCTTCTGTTACGTCATAACCAAAGTGCATAAACCACGTGACTGAAGTAAATTAAATAATTACTAATAAAAATAGCACTAACCCTGCCCCTCGACGCCGCTTGACACATAAAGGCGACGGCCCGCGCGTGAGTGGCGCCCACCAGGGACACGCCGTCCACAGATGTCAGAAGGTCGCCCGGACGGAGGAAACCGTCGGCCGGACCACCTGCGGTTATTATATTGGATGTGGTTATTTTATGTATGGTCCAAGTGATTGTATTTATAGAAGCATTTGTTAAAATAAATTAACTTCGAAAATACGAATTTGAACCCATATATATTGCTTTTGATAATAAGTTATATTTTATTAGCACATTTTATGTATTAATTATTAAAATTGTATCAAATACTCTGGTATCATATACATTATCAAAATGAAGAAGCATTGCAAAAAAATACTCTGTTTAAGACTCTAACATAAAGATGGAGTCCCATTGTATGAAAAGTTCACGTCAATTCATACTGGATCAATATATTAGCATATTCCATAATATTATATAAGAATCGCAAATTAATTTCCTACTCAATTTACTTACTATTTATGATTTTATCACTGTGGGGTAGGCAGAACGAACGGACACCACCTTCCAGAGGGGTTCTCATGTTTTATGCGTGATCATCCTTTAATGACACTAACACAGTTGTCCAACGGAACTCAACGCCGCGCATATATATATATATATATATATATATATATATATATATATATATATATATAATGAAAACATAACAAACATACCAGGTACAACATGTCCCACGGCAACTCGACTGCCATCTTCAGTACCGCCCACTATACGGAACCCGAAACCGGCTGAGCTCCTCAGTAAAGTGACACGCACGTCAGCTTCTGGGTCACTTGGGGTTGGAGCTTCCACCTGTGACGGTAATAAAATGAGAATACAAAATAAAATTTAAGATGAGCGGGTTTTTTAAGCGACATCTGTATTAATATTGGAAAGGGGTAGTTTGTTTGGTACAATCTTAACTTATTTTTGTATTGGACAGCCCATTTACGGAGGGAGAATGAGAATTGAGAATTTTCAATGTAATTTATTATATTTCCCTCGTGATTTAGAATTATACTGACTGAGATTGTTTATAGCTTCACGCCGTATCCCGCACGAGGCAGGGTAAGCAGAGGGAACCCGGGAACCTAGTGTACTGAGATTGTTAGTTTATCAAATCAATCAATCAAGCGTATTAATTACAACTTACGAACGATACACTACAAATTCACTCTCATTCACTCAGTTTCACACGTATCCCGTACATCGCAGGGTAGACAGAGCGAACTTGGGAGCCTAGTGTTAAGACACTCCGTTCCGTTCCCCACTATTCACCGAATTTGAGGCATTGCGCGCTTTGCCTTCTTACCAGAGCGAAGAAATGGCAACAATAAATATTTAAATTGAAAATATTAAATAATTATTTCCTCGAGTGGGGATGGAACCCGCAACCTGTCGTTGTGGTCCGGCGCCACGATAGTCCTCATTACTAAACAATAAATTACTAATAAATAAATATTTTTTTATATATCACCTGTGGATAGTTAGCGACGTATAAGCCAGGTTGAGGATCTCCTTCATAGGGCGAGTGAACTGGAGAGTGAATATGCCTGGGCGGGGAAGCCTCACGTAATCTGTATACAAAAATAAAGTTACAAAGAGAAAAAATAATTTATGTAATATTTTGGAAATTAGCATTACAAGATTTGTAATTAAATAGCACCATAAAGTGTGAAAAGTTTTTTGAACAATTTCAATAATTTTCACTTCAATATTATTCTACAAAAAATAAATAAATCTTGATATTAATTTGAACTTTACTCAAGTACATAAATGATGTATATATGTAAAAGAGCGAAATATCTAGCCAGTAATATATGAGACACTACACACAATACACAAACACACTTACATTAAACTTACTTAGTGTAAATTACTATTGTGATCGGTTTGTACGTCGTCAGATAGCTTAAAATAATTTAACAAAAATATTAAAAAACTTATATTAAGTTACATTGAGTTAAAAAAGTTTTTATTACGGTTGGTCATTTAAATAACTGGTAATAGAAATGAGAAAAATAATATCCTAATAAATATGTATATATATATATATATATATATATATATATATATATATATATATATATGTATATGTATATATATATATATATATATATATATATATATATATACATATATATATATATATATATATATATATATATATATATATATATATATATATATATATATATATATATATATATATATATATATAAAATGAAAACATAACAAACATACCAGGTACAACATGTCCCACGGCAACTCGACTGCCATCTTCAGTACCGCCCACTATACGGAACCCGAAACCGGCTGAGCTCCTCAGTAAAGTGACACGTACGTCAGCTTCTGGGTCACTTGGGGTTGGAGCTTCTACCTGTGACGGGTTGTAAAATGAGAACATAAAATTTAAGATAAGCTGGATTTGTAGTCCTGACATCTATATTAATATTGGAAAGGGGTAGTTTGTTTGGTACAATCTTCGGAATTAGAGAACTTATTTTTGTATTGGACAGCCTATTTACGGAGGGAGAATGAGAATTCAGAATTTTCAATGTAATTTATTATATTTCCCTCGTGACTAAGAATTATACTGACTGAGATTGTTTTTTAGCTTCACGCTGTATTAAATTCACTCTCTCACTCAGTTTCACATGTATCCCGTACATCGCAGGGTAGACAAAGCGAACTTCGGAGTCTAGCGTTAAGAGACTACGTTCCGTTCCCCACTTTTCACCGAATTTGAGGCATTAAGTGTTGGGTGGCGAAACTCAACGCCGCGCTTTGCAAGAAGGCAAGCCACAGCAAAGAAATGACAACATTAAATATTTAAATAGAAAATATTAAATAAAAAGGGGGCTCCGCCCCTTGCTTCGCTAGCTACCCCCGGCGCCCCATCGCAAGCGAAAATTAAATGAAAAAACATGTATCAATCAATGAAAACATCAATAAAAAATAAAATATAACGATCAGCTTCTTAATTCTACACTATTATCAAAAGCAAAAAAAAAATCAATTTACATCTTGATCCAAATTCATAAAGAATCACAACATTTTTTTTTCAACATTATAGGCACTCACGCGAGTGCCTCACAATACACGATCACCTTCTCTTCCAGCTTGCACTCGATCAATCAATATCAATTTTCTACGTCAACAACTATTATACAAAAAAAAATCGTACAGAACAAAAAAGTATTTTATAGAATAGAGAGAGAGATTATTTCCTCGAGTGGGGATGGAACCCACAACCTGTCCTTGTGGTCCTGCGCCACGATAGTCCACATTACTAAACATATTTACAATTACTAATAAATAAATATTTTTTTATATATCACCTGTGGATAGTTAGCGACGTATAAGCCAGGTTGAGGATCTCCTTCATAGGGCGAGTGAACTGGAGAGTGAATATGCCTGGGCGGAGAAGCCTCACGTAATCTGTATACAAAAATAAAGTTATAAAGAGAAAAAATTAATTTGTGTAATATTTTGGAAATTAGCATTACAAGATTTGTAATTAAATAGCACCATAAAGTGTGAAAAGTTTTTTGAACAATTTCAATAATTTTCACTTCGATATTATTCTACAAAAAATAAATAAATCTTGATATTAATTTGAACTTTACTCAAGTATAAATGATGAATGATCATAAATGATGTATACATATATGTAAAAGAGCGAAATATCTAGCCAGTAATATATGAGATACTACACACAATACACAAACACACTTACATTAAACTTACTTAGTGTAAATTACTATTGTGATCGGTTTGTACGTCGTCAGATAGCTTAAAATAATTTAACAAAAATATTAAAAAACTTATATTAAGT
>DWMZ01004997.1:0-11274 GCA_018249855.1 Eueides tales michaeli | reverse complement strand
TTCTCTTTTAGATTTAATTTTAGTTTCTTCCATTGACCATGTAGAAACACATGGTCAATGCAATGCTACTGCATTTTCCTATCATAATCTTATTTTCCTTTCCTACATAGTAAAACCGCCCGAAGCAAAATCAAGAATCTTTCTCCAACGTAACTTTATTGGTATGGATTTAGAACGTTTGCGTGGGGATGCTGAGAATACTGATTGGAATTTGGTGTATGCAGAAAATACTATAGACAACCAGATATCTGTATTTAATTCTCAAGTTATTCATCTATATGATACTCTTGCCCCTATAAGACCCGTACGTATTAATTATCTACTAGCCTTACAAAAGATGTAAAAATTATTGGCTTACAAAAGATGTAAAAAAATACAAGATAAGAAAAATAAAGCAAAATCTAAATATAAAAGTGATGCAAATGAGAGTAACGGGTTAAAATACATTAAAGCTCGAAATATATGTAACAGGGTATGTAGGGATAAACTACGACGCTATATTCACAAATCTATTGTTGAAGAAGACAACATAGAAAAAGCCTGGAACTTTCTTAAAACACTTGGGGTTGGGAAAGCAAAGCAGAATTCTAACCCTTATAATATAAACTCAATACTCATTTTTCTTCTTCTGTTACAATTGATTTACCCACTAAATTAAGATCTCAAAATCTTATTCGTGCTTTAGCCACCACTAAAAATCACATTTTCAACTTCACTCAATTCACTGAAAGTGATGTCAAAGTATATTGGCAATTTCATCAGGCGCCGTTGGCTCCGATTGCATTAGTCGTAAAATTATCAACCCTATCCTTGATATCCTGATTCTTGTCTTTACGTCAATCCAAAATTTTTCAATAGATAGTAATACCTTTCCTTCATCCTGGAAAGAAGCTCAATTAACACCACTGACTAAAAATCGCAATCCTTCGACCATGTCTGATTACCGACCTATATCCATTTTACTATTTTTATCAAAAGTCCTTGAGCGTCTTATACATCAACAACTTTGCAAATATCTGTATAATAACAATCTTTTTAATCCGCTACAATCTGGTTTTATGCCTGGTCATAGTACGACTACTGCACTGGTTAGCATATCTGATGACATTTGTCTGGACATGGATAATCATCAAGATACTGTGATGATTTTGCTTGATTTTAGTAACGCCTTTAATACCAAAGACTTTGATATTTTATTATAGCCATTATGTATTCTCTTAACATATCTCCTAAAGTGATAGACTGGTTTCACCCTTACTTGTATGGCCGCAAGCAACGTGTTCGGATTCAGGATTCCTTTTCTGAGTGGTCTCCGGTGGTTGCTAGCGTTCCATAAGGTGGCGTGTTGTCTCCTCTCCCATTTTCACTATTTATCAACTACTTCTGTCTTCCTCTTTCTTCTCCCTACCACCTTTACAATGATAATCTTCAAATTTATCGCCCACGTACGCTACATGATCTTTCAAACACCATAACCACACTTAATAAAGAATTGAACAATATTGTAATACGTAGTAATACTTTAGACTTGAAATTAAATCCAATTAAGACTCAAGCAATTATAATAGGTTGTCCAAGATTCGTCTCTAAAATTACTTTAAATGAATTGCCATTTATATTGCTTGATGGAACAAAAGTCCTTTTTAAATATGTATAATTATATTGTGTCTTTCTGGTGTACAATAAAGAGTATTTATACTAAATTTAAAAACATATAAAAATTTGGACGAAGCAGGATTTGAACCTGCGCATCTTGAAAACCGTTCAAGCGCTCTGACCACTAAGCTATCCGACCTCACCAAGCTCCGTCGAAATTTTTATACGCTTGTTACAACTTATTTATATTGCTAGCATCTCTGTAGGGAGATTTTTACAAATTTCCGCTACCCAAAGATAATTAGAATTATCGTTTGGCGAGAGAGAATGCTGTTTATTAAATATTTTACTATTTTTAAAGTGTTATTCCACACTTAGGAAAGAAAAATACTAAATTTTTATACGTTTTTAAATTCAGTATTTTTTTTTCCTAAGTGTTATAACACTTTAAAAATAGTAAAATAAAGAGTATTTATGTTATTTATGTTATGTTATGATATTTTTTTAAACCGAAACGAAATAAAAAACAAAAATAATTAATAAAAGCTGGTTACCTAACACAATTAATTTTTAAATTATAAACTAAAAAATATTAACTTGTTTTGGGACACCGCCAACTTGTTTCGAACAAGCTTTTTCAGTCGTAATTTTCCATTTATCTCCGATATCTGAACTTCATTCAACTGAAAAATAGGTTTTAAATAACTTAAACTTTGTCTTTGAAGTCATTCCAACACATTTGCCGATTTCTATGGTTCATTACTAGTGGTTGATATATATAGTGAAAAATCTAAATAACGCAGTCCGTATAAGTGGAATCCTTCCTCCTTGGATATTTAACGAGCATTTGATAATAATTAGTGGCCGGTTTTGATACCCATTGTTTGGTCACGACCTCTTCAAATCTATACCAGTCTTAGTTCACGATTACGTATTCGTAAAACAATGAATCTCAGGGAATTACATACTAGTCCGTAGTGATCATAAAAACTATCAAGAGCGTTCTAAACGACAACATATCACACATTGTCGTCGCCTTAGCAATACATGAAAAGGGATTCATCTAATACTCGAACGCCGAGGAAGACGCTATTGGATAGTTCATTTGGCAGGCAAGTGAAGATTCGAGGACAGGTAAAGTAGAATAACAATATACATTACACAATCAACTCTAATTGTGCCATAATTGACTTGGATTTAGTCTTTCACCGTAATATCTAATTTATATTGATAATGACGATCCTCGCCTTCATGATCGCAAACAATCTATAAAAAATACGAAATAAACTTACGTTTTATAGACTTTATTTCAAGTTTAATCAAAACCCATAAGATTTTTCCCCGTAGATCCACAGTTATGAAATTTGGTAAGAATTAAAAATTCTCATTTCTTAAAAGATTGCAAAATTGAGTTTATCAACTTTCATACTATATTTCGTTATAATTGCGCTTAACATATAATCCTGAAATAGGTACGAAGCCCTCGGCGGATGAATATAATTTACTTGACTTATTACATAGTGTCTCAAAATTTATAATAGCTAAATTAACCCTCTTCACCTCCAAAGTAACTTCCTATGGGGGTGAAGACTATAGCTGTACTATAAAAAAGTAAGCACACATTACACACACTTAAGTACATTTCAATTTTTCAGTTCTTGACTGTTATCAAGAGAAAAAGCAAAAGACAATTCCTCAAAATAAGTTTTTAATTGCCGGATGTCTTCAGACAGTTACAGCTAGTTAGTTACCTATGTACAATTCTCAGCATATAATAAAATATTAGTAACTTGTAATTAAAATGTTTTTCTAATCTCATTAGAAGTACTTATATTTTATTTATACTTGTAATAAATCTGTAACCGATCACATTAACTAATATATTGTGGCAATTGTACTTCAAAATATAGTGTTTGTTTTATTTAAATTGATTGATAAATAAAACAATTATGTCAATTTAAAATATTTAGTTCAACAAAATTGCCAATTTTTTTTTTCATTTACCTGAAATTTTAGTTACCAATGTATAGATATCGTAAAAAAGTTTTGAAAGAGATAATTTTAACAATAAGAAAGTAATTGAGATAATTAAATAAAGTAGTTTAATACAAGCTGGCGAAATCGTGGGCTCGCTAGTTATAAAAAAATGTAAATGTACAACATTAAATCAATACCTATGCTAAATTTTTCAGGTAGAAAATTTTGGATTTGTTTAAATCTTAAACAAGATTAAGAACTTAATAGTGAATGAACACCGAAAACGCTGCCCTGTCATTGTCGTAGCCTCGCTCGTTAAAAGCGCATTGTAACAATAATTGGACTGTTAAAACAGAATTTTAAAGTGTCATTACTTAGAAGAAAATGTTTTATCTTTTTAAAAAACCCTTAAATAGTTAAAAAGCAAAGTAGTATTAAAATAACAATTCAAAAGTTTACTTTGTTATTTTATAATAGGTATACTAGTATACTGACTTTACTCTGTATGCTTTATATCGCCGTGATTTTCCTTTTTATAACAGCGATGAAGATGAAAATATTTAATATTTCGTTTTAGCTAATAGAAATCGAACCCACAACCGGTTTAAACATTAATTAAATAGGTAGTTGAATTATTATATCTGATTGTAAAAAAATAAATGAAATGCATAGGTGCCTAAAAAATGAAGCTTCCTTCGAATTCTCTAGGACCATTAGATCCTGGCTTGGTAGTATTGAGTCGTATTGAGTTGATTAATAAGCGAGTAAAAAAAATATACAAGTGGTAGACAAATAACATAAAAATAATCTGTAATATACTCTTTTTATTTTTCTCGAAACTTAAATATGAAATAAAGACTTTTTTAGCCTATGTTGCATCCCACATATAGCAGAATATGTAGAGGGATCCTGGTGTTAGCACAATCCGTTCCCATTAAGACACTTCCCTTCCATATTTTCCCCCATATTCTTTAAGAATTATTGCTACATACTGTTGGGTGGTGGAACTCTACGCCGCAAATACTGCAAATTAAGTACAAGAGCTCAACTAAAGGTTAGCGAGCGAAAGATGAATGCGCAATATTGGTAGATAATGATATATTTTAATTGATAACACAGTCATTGTTCGATAAAACTTGTAAAAAAGTGCCTAAGGACCATTTAAGTAAGTAAGATATATAAAATCAACAAGTATTCTGAAGTAAATCGAATTTTATTTACATTTGCGTATTAATACATTAAGCCTATTCAATATAAGTCTTTGATCGTGTGATTAAAGTAAGGTTCTTTCAAAGTAGCGCTTAAATAAATGTTGTTATAAAATATGAATTGTAAGCTGCTTACGGTTTCATTTCTTATGAAAAAACGTAATTTTAATAGGCTATTTAATTTTCTGCCAGTTTACATATTATTCTATCCATTTGAATGTCACTCAACAATATATTATTGTTATTACTAAAGTAGACCAAAATTAGTAATATATGACAAAGCTCCTTTAAAGTATCACATCTTCGAAGGGAATGCATGAAAGTAATTAATTTATGGTAAATATTATATACTCAATAATATAAAAGATATGAAGGATAGTGCATGTGCGTGTGATTGTTAGCGCGACATCTTATGGGTTTGTTTCCCAGCTTAAAGAAAATTAAATATTTAATATTTTTATATCCTCGCTTTAATCGTTCTGGTCAACAAATAAAGTGCGTCGTAAATCAAATAAATAACAAAATCCATTATTCTTGACTTGTAAACATATGTAACAGTTAAAACTAGTTTGTCGTTAGAAAGCGTTTCCCCTAGTTAAAACTAGTTTATACTAAACACCTTTGTTACAACTAGTAATACCTAGCTAAAAGTATTTTCATGTGAACATAATACATATAATATAATCATAAAATTTCAAACAGGAACATTGGTTAACATTTAAAATAATTATCATAATTAAAATAATGATTTATTTGTTTTTGAAGTTTCAAGCAGGATTTTTTTAACACAATATAATAATATATACCTTAAAATAAGAATGGGTGAGGATTTATTTATTATTTAAATATAAAAAAATATTTTAAGATGCATTAATAATATTTACTTATTATTTATTTTATTAGTACAGTATTAGTATGTATGTGATTTTTATAAAACGTTATTTTCGATTTGTAACTAAAGCAAATAAATGAAAACATTAAATATTTAAATTGTAAATATTAAATATTTCATTTCCTCGAGTGGGGATCGAACGCACAACCTGTCAGTTACAGTCAAACGCGCAAATAATATTACCGAAAGAAACAAAAACAAATGAAATTTTATAGAATAGAGAGATTTAATTACTTGCAACATAAGAAACAAGAATGAAAGTGAAATATGACTTTTTAAAATGATATTTATATTCACGCAGTTCTGAATCTTATTTATATCCTGAATCCTTCTCGTCCTCCCCCAACTCATCCTTGCTTAACAAAATTTCACATAAACCATAACAAAATATATTTTAAATCATTAAATATCTGAAATTTCAGCTTTTATGGAGCTACGCTGTATAATCCTGCAACTACATGACCTTGTGCCTGAAGTGTTTTGTAAGTAAATACTTTTAAAAAAATTCTAGATTCAACAGATGAAAATTATTCTAAAATAAAATGCGAAATATCATTTGTTTCATGAGAAAATTTTATTATTGACACGCAATACCTCAATAATTCTACAAAAACTAGGGGCACAGAGTGTGTCGAATTTTTTACATATTGTCACTTCGTAAAGATATTTCTTTAGAATTATTATTCAGCAAGAGAGACCTAATAATTAAAAATAAATAAATATTTAAAATAATATTCAATACTTAAGAAAGAAAAATACTTTTTTTTATAAAACGTATAAAAAAATCCACCTATAGAGATGCTAACAACATAAATAAATTGTAATAAGTATTTCAACATACTCAGATAAGAACGTATGGCTTAGTTGGTCAGAGTGCATTAAAATCCTGCTACGTTCATATTGTTGTACGTTTTCTAAAAAAGTATTTTGTATGTTAAAAGTACTTTTATTAGGTTCCCGGGTTCCATTTGTCTACTCTGTTATAAGCGGATACGGCGTAAACCTAATATAAGTGTCTCGTGGATAACATTTTAAGTTGTTATTTCCATAAAAACAGAAATCTCTTAATGAATCCGCTTTTTGTCTACATCCGCCTGCGGATTCACTTGCTTGGACTACACAATTTTTTTTATATATTTTTTAATTACTTTGTTCTAATATTTATACTTATTATTATTTTAAAGTCAATACTTACATATTAAAAATTAAAAATACAGCGGACTCAAATAGTTATTTCGTAGCAATATTGTCCAAAAAAAATCTTGAAATAACGTTTTTATTTAAGAATCAATAGAAAAATAATACAACATAAAATTAAGAAAAAAATAAAATTTTTGTTTGTTTGTTTGTTTCGTTAACCGCGTTAATCTCAGAAATCACTAGTGAGATTTGAAAAACCTTTTTACATTGGATAGCGCCTTGATCGAGGAAGGCCACAGGCTACGACATATATAACAATAACACGTATTGAAGTGGGAATAATTTTAAAATGATGAAAAATCTGATGAAATCACAAAACCTCCGGATTACTCAAATGTATACACACATGTCTCATCTAGAAAAACATCAACTAGAGGAGAGTATTCCTTTGGCATAATCTCTTCGAATGTCTGTAGTAAAAACGCTGATACTACCTGTGGTGTTTAACCCCTTTCTGAAGCTAAATTGGGAGGCTGCTAGGATATTCTTCTTTCTATTATCCACTCCAGACAATTTGTTAAAAATCATTTCCATAATATAATAAAGCAGATTGTAAAGCAATGGGCCTGAAGTAATTGAAATTAAAAGGACATTTTGAAGTTTTAAGATGGGAATACCAATTAGAAATTTCCAAAATAAGGGAGTATTACCTAACTGATATATCTTATTTATTAAATTTAAAAGGTGACGTTAAGATTCTTTTTATTTACTCTAGCAATAAAAGAGTACGAGATCAAACTTCGTCTAAGCAAGTTTCTTTTTATGAGTTCTTTAAATAAAAAACAAGCACCCATTTCATCCGATTCAGTGAGGATACAAATAAATTATAAGATACAAAAGGGAGAGCCAATTTGTTACAAAAATTGTTAAGCCAAAAAAAGGGATTATTTGGGATAGGACTATAAACAAGTCTGGGACTTAAAAAAACTTTTTTTTTTGCCAATCTTTTTTTCTAAACTTAGCATCTTATACATTTGAACTTTATGAAGTTCTCCATAGTCATATAGGCTGCATATGCATCCTCAGCAGATCTTGACCAATTGCAAAAATCAGTGCATTTCTAATCCCACCAGGAATAGGAAGTCATCCAATTCGGAATGAAGTGTTTTTAGGAATATGTAAGTCATCCACAAATAAGATAGCAGAGATAAATCAATCATAGCAAAGAAAAATTCTCAAAATTATCAGACTAAAAAAATTCTGAGCATGAAGTCTACGGAGTTAGCATACTCAATTTAGTTCACTTTATTATATTTACACTCCATGTAAAGGAACAGGAACAGAAAAACATTTACCATACAAAGAAAGTAAAATTGGTAGTGATTACTATCATGGACAGAAGAAAGAACAAACCATGACCAGACAAGGCCAATAGCGATGCTTGGATTCTAATCTGGATTAACCCTACGAGTTGGTGAACCATCATTGAGAATGAAAAACATTATCAATCATATTTACCAACGAAAAAGATCCATCACATTAATAACAAAAGCGAAGAGACAATATACTTGAGCTCGAAAAAAAGATACGATAAGGGACGAGGGATATTACTGATAGAAAGGAGATATAGAAAACCCTCACAGCAACAGCATTAATCTGTTAGCTATGGGGAGGGAGAGGTATAAGGAAATGTAGGGGTGAGTGTTGGATGAGTATAGCACTACTTCCATAGCCGTTATTTTTATTATCCATTGGACTATCCTTTGATAAGAGTGAGTATTTAGTCGGGGTTTTCTCGGATGTTGCTTCTGCTAATAATAAAGTCTTACTTTCGTTGGTCAGGTAGAATATGCAGCAGCTGGGTATTATATATATTTCATTTGTAATCTGCTGTCCGGTAGAAATATATTTGTGAGACACCGGATCATTCGCAAGGGTCATTCCTCAGGCCTTTACTGTACAGTTTATATACACGACCTCGATTTATCTGTCAATAACTTTTGCAATATCCTTCAAAATGCTGATGACAACGTCATCTACAGTAGTTCTAAATCTGTGAAGGATATTTCTTTTCAAATAAATACTGCTTTGCATTATCTTGACCAATGGCTGTCTGATCATAGTTTATCCCTGTGAGTAGACAATTCACAGACGTTGGTTTTTGCTAAAAAGCGTTCCATACCCAATTTTGATATTTTGTATAAATATCAATATATTTCAATGGTAAGTAAAGTTAAATTCCTAGGCATATATCTTGATAACCGCTTGAATAGATTTGCGCCAACTTTGTTACAGCTTTCCTAACATTATTTACTGTCCCGATTATCCCAACTGTCTGAACTTGTTTCTAACAGACTAAACGTTTCCTACCTACTTAATAGTTTCCTAAATTTTTCTTGACTCCCCTATCCTACAATTTGTTCTCAAATAATCCTCTCTATTCCCATTCACTTAAAGCCCTCATTTATTCCCCTCATATTCATATCTTGGTCTTATTAAACGCGCTCAATACTAGCAGTGGAATTCCAATCTTATATTCATTTTAAATGGTCTAATCATATTCTTATACACTTACGCATCTAAATTATCTAGTGATGGATGTATCGGTGTAGCGTGTTGGATTCCTAAATTTAATATTATTTTGCAATTTAAATGTACACCTACTTCATCGATGTTTATTTATTTATATACTTTATTGCACACAATATCATTACAGTTTATATAACTTAAATAACTAAAATAAAAATAATGTGTGCAATGGCGGTCTTATCACTATAAGTGATCTCTTCCAGGCAACCATTAAGCTACGATAGAATATAATTTAAAAAAAATGGCAGTAAGGTGCAAAAAGTATTCTAGACACGGATTATAATATAAATTGTTTTAAATATAGAGATAATATACTATATATACATAAATATAATTAGCAAAATATATATCATGTACATACATACATATACATATATATATATATATATATATATATATATATATATATATATATATATATATATATATATATATATATATATATATATATATATATATATATATAAATAGAAAAATATATATCATATACATATATATATATATATATATATATATATATATATATATATATATATATATATATATATATATATATATATATATATATATATATATATATATATATATATATATATATATAATATATGTTTACAGGTCCCGCTCTCATGAAGCCTTGTTCTCATGTCATCAAAGAGGTTTGTCTGTCGTATTAGTTTGGGTTCCTAGTCATTCTGGTATCCTGGGAAATGAAACAGCAGACTTATGCGCTAAGAGAGCTATTGTTTGTGGTACCTTAGAACATTTTTCAAATTCCACCCAAGCTGTGTTTTGTTGGCTCTTGCGAAAACTCGATTGGAAGTGTCGTGGAATAATTACTGAAAGTCAGTTAGATCTAGTAAAGGTAAGTTTTACGGTACAATTCAACCTAATATACCAAGGCGCTCATACTCAAAAACATATTCAACGGAGAGTTATATCGACTATCTATCGTCTTGGCATGCGTGTATGCCTGTGCATCTAGCCAAAATCATGGTTAGGGACCATTCACTGTGCGAATATGGCCTGGACGAAGGTTCTACATCACATATTGTTTTTTCCTGTCCTAACTTAATTCGTCGTCGTCCTCTCAATGTTCAGTGTTTGTTAATGTTTGTGTTTAGTCGTCTTTGTAATTTTTATTGTAAATATATTAGATATAATGGAAGAAAACTGTGAACTAATCTTAGTAGTAAATAGGTTATACTACCAGATGTTTATGTTATTAGATTGTATATACCTCTGCTCTTTTATTCTTTACAGATGGTGGCACATTTAATAAGACTTTCTATTTATTTTACCATTAATATAGCCTCTTAAGTATTATTATATATTTTTTTATTACGCTAACATAAAATAAATCGTGGCCTTATTCAACGTGACCTTGGCGAAGTAACATTGGCGATGTTACGTAGAATAAAGAAGGCACAATGATTCTCACGCTTAAAAGCCATAAAATAAATATAATAGAATAGAATCATCATAATAATCAGACGTATAAGCCGATGACAAGCTTGATTGGTTGTTTGTGTATAGCCATTAATTCTTATAACCAACACAGTGTTAATAAATAAACATTATGCATTCCCTAATATAATCCGCAACATTTATGTAAATGAACTTATTGGAGCTTAAATAACAATGCGGGAAGTTAACCAACTAATCAATTTATTGGCTTTGTAGTTCTAGCTTACTTTTAAATCTCTAGATATACCATTTCATAGTCAAACATTGTATTAATTAGGTATGGTATACAAATATGAAGAAAATAACAAAAATAGACTTTGTTACTTTAACTATTAACTTACGTTGTGTTTATTAACTCTTTTGTTTGTATTTATTAACTTACGTTGCAATGTCTTGATTCATAGAAAA
>DWMZ01004996.1:0-11275 GCA_018249855.1 Eueides tales michaeli | reverse complement strand
TTTGGACGAAGCAGGATTTGAACCTGCGCCTCTTGAACACCGTTCAAGCGCTCTGACCACTAAGCCATCCGTCCCGTAGTAGTAACCGGCTGGGCAGTTGGTTCGATTCCTAGCTCGAGGAAATGCAGGCCTGTCGTGGTGCAGTGGCACCAGCGCATGACTTAATTAGCGTTAAGCGGCAGGTTTTGGGTTCGATTCCCACTCAAAGAATTTGTAAGTTTAATACTTTCAAATGAAATATTTAATATTTTCCTTTCTTCACTCTGGTTACAAGACAAAGCGTATCGAGTATCTTAACACTTGGTTCTCAAATTTCTTCGGCCTAGCCTGCCATGTGCGGATAACAACTGATAGGAAAATAAATGCATTATTATCATTTCATAGCTGTAGTAACAAGGATGGTGCGGCGTTAAGTTCTGTAGCTCAATAATATTCTGATGATTTACACAAAAAAAAAAATCAGATCAATGACCCTTAAAAAATCCTAACGAATGTAACACAAAACCGTTAAGTATTCCCACAAAATAAATGATGTGTAAAAAAATAATTGAGATAAGGTGCGGCATGACCAAATGATGCACTATTTTTCTTTCTTTTTATTTGATTTTCATTGTTTTAAATATTTTGATTATAGCTAAAGTGATAATAAGAGGTAATCTACCTAAACGCGGTAGATGTGAGTACGACTCCTACTCGGGGTAGTGAATTGTTATCATTTTATCGCTCTGGTAAAATGATAATACGCGGCGTTGAGTTTTGCCACTCAACACGTTTTGTCTCGAAAGTTGAGTCAAATGTTAAGAAGAATGTGTCTTAAGTCTGGCTTCCATTCTAATATTCTATATTTTGAATTCAGGCAGAAAATATCTTGACCAAGAAAATATATAGCTAGAAATGCTAATGCTAGACCAACCCGTCAACAGGACACTCAAAGATCTCATCATAATCTGCCCCTCGTTCTGGAATCTCTGACTAATTCTGCTTTTCAATCGTGTCCACATGATGTCCATGGGTGCATACATTTGCAGAAAGTATGTGAAGAAAACCGCAATCGCTACTAAAATTTTCGCAGTTAACGCTAATCTGTAAAGAGATAAGATTTTATTTTTTTTTAGAACCGTGCATTTGCCGGCTTGTATTATACTATATAATTTATTAATCTCCATTACTTTCGTGTTCTAATAACATTATTGAAAACTACAATTTTGTCGAACCAAATATTTTATATTGACGTATTTTTTTTTATTTTCAAAGAAATAGAAGTAAAACAAACACTACTTTGAGGGAAGGTTTCCAATATATAATAGTGAAAAGTGCATTTTCTTAAATGGAGTGTCCTAATAGCTCCTTCTACCTCTCAGAATATAAATAATCGGGATATACCTATATAAAATTTTAACGTTATAAATACGATATAGATTCTTAAAAATAAAATTTTATATCATGTTTATAGCAAAGTGAACACTAGTACTACACTTCCCTTTGCCTACCTTGATATACGCAGATTCATTGAGTGAAAACTGTCAGTGTCTTGAGTAACGGAACAAACGCCGTACTTTGCCTTGTTACCAGAGCGAGGAAATAAAAAAAAAAACATTACCTCTTTGTTATTCAAAATGGTAACCATCACGTTTATTATTAATCTCCGTTTCACTGCGCTTTGACAGCTTTATTTTATCTCCACTTTATATTTTATTAAAATAGCAAAAGGATCTTTTTATTAAAATCTAGTAAAAACAAAGAAAAAAAGGGCTAGGGTTATTTGGACATGTCATAGAGCCTTATCTATATTAATATTTTACTCGTCATTAATTTTATAGCGCAGACTTAACAGTTTTTTGCCGCATAAAGGCTAGTTGCCCTGAAGTATATTGTGTGTAGTCTAGTAAGGAAAATTAAGTGACCCATTTCTACTATAAAATTTAATTTTAGCTAGGAACCTAAAGTTTAAGAAAGGTTCCCACGGATCAGGGTTTCTTTGTTCGTAAAAGAGGAAGGAAATGAAATGTGCCATTTTTTATCTTAAATTTAGATTTTATCAATATACCAAAGAGAAAATATATGAATAAGATATCAAGGGAAAAGTTAAGGCAGTTGGTACAAGCATGCTACTGTAAACAAAGAGAATGAAAAAGACGGTTGTGGGTGCGATTCCCACTTCAAAAAAAATGAAATATTTAATACTTTCATTTTCCAAAGAGGCTAAGCGCGGTATTAAGCTACGCAATGCCTCCAAAATTCGGTGGAAAGTGGGAAACAGAGTGTCCAAACACTAGGTTCCCAGATTCCCTCCGCCTACGCCTTTGTGAGAAGCTCAAAAAAAAAAATAAGATTTGTCATCAAATTTAATTTCGGTAAGGTTATAAAGTTAAGTCCAAACGACTTGACATAGGATCTAACCTAAATTATTGCTTTACGTATCATTAATTTTATAGGCACGATTTAATAGTTTGACTGTTGAATTAATTGGACTTTATATATTAACAAAACTTAAAGTTAGTTGATCTAAAATTTAAAGCTAGAAACTGAAAGTTAATTTATTATGATAGGTTGGAGTAAAGTGAAATTGTGGGTACATTCTCGCTCATGAAGTATTTAATATTTTCATTTCCTTGTTGTCACGAGGCCAAGGGCCCACTGGCCTTTTATATACGCATTGCTTAGACAATTTGGCATTAATGGAGAACTGAAGGGACTTAGGTTTCCTTTGTCTACCCTGCTATGTGTGGCATACACTATGAAGCATTAAAAAAAAAATAAAAGAAACAGTACATTACTAAAATTATACAAAATTATATGCGCAAATGAAGTTCATTGCTTTCTTTCTATTAGCATATTAGGGCACCAGTAATAGAATTATAACTAAAATTGCGACTCATAAATAGTGAAAACGCCCCATAAATAAGTATTCAGACTTTGGACCTAATTAACTGCGACGCTCTAAGGAATTTCACATAAATAATTAAACAAGACGGCCTGACAAAGCACTGTTTTTCGCACGTGACAGGAACTCTGCCTGAGTTATTATTTATTTTTCGAGACATTGCGTGATAATTGGCCGATTCAATGCCACGATTTTATCTTATAAAATGGTAATAACCAGAGAAAGAAAATAAAAATACATTATATTTCATTATAATACATTATTATTACAATTCATTGGCATTACAGTCAGATTTAATAAATATCAAGTTTAACTGTAGGTATGTAAATGTTAAAAAAAATATTTTATTCCAAAAAACAAAAGAGAGCAACAAGATTGAATTAACCATATAAAAATGGGCGAGAGAAAATTAAATTTGTGGTATAAACAAAATATATATAGAAAAATTTCCTTTATATACAAGTTCAATCAGGTACGAATATGATACTTAATTAATGTAATATTTTTTGAACCGGTTTAACGATAATATAAACGTAAATAGAAGCATTTCAATATATACAAAAAAATAGTACAATTTGTTATTGTATTCAACATTTTTGAGGGTAGTAATTGGGGAGAAAATATAAAGAATATATATGGATATACCTAAAAACTATCTACAAAAACTGTGTGAATTATTATTATTTTTTAATACATAGAAGGATTTAACTATAAAATATTATGTTTTCTATTAATTAATAATTTATTTTCATTAATAGTTGATTTAGGTATTTTAACTTCAGATTTAATCTCTCAGAATAATTACAAGTAAATAGCCTATTACTGCACAAGCTTTAGACCGTGCCTCATGCCTCTCTATCGTTCCACGCTCTCGCTTACTTAATCAAGTCAGGCGGAAAATAGTGTTAAGACACTTCATACCGTTCCTCACTTTCCGCAGAATTTGTGGCATTGCACGTTGAGTGGCGGAACTCAACGCCGCGCTTTCACATGGGACATAAATATATTATGTCCACAAAGTTTGAAAATAGAAGACATTTTAGGATATCTACAGGTTTATTACTTAAAAAATAATACTATAACATCCACTCCCTACATAACAAAATAAGGTAAATATAAAAAATACGTACTCACACTTCATCTTCTGGCAGATTAATTGTTATACTTCCTTCAACGTCTTCTCCATACTTCAAATATCCAAAAACACCTACAATAGCGTACAATGTCGATACTAATCCCATTGTTATATTTAGAACACCTGGACAGCCCAAGAAATGTTTGGGATTCTCCATTTCGTTTTCCACTGGCATAACCACATTGATTCCTTCCATTGCGAATATAGCTGTACTGTAAAAAAAAAACATTTTCTTAAGAATCGTTATTAATATCGGAGTGTATACCTTTGTTAGTTTGTATTATAATTTATACTGTTAACAAGACAAAGTGCGCCGTTGAGGTACGCTCATCGCTTAGTTTTTCTTCTTTTTCGTACATTTTTATTATATTCTTCTATCATGACACAAAACTTATAGAAGTATCTCCTTAAAAAACATTCGGTTTTGGTCATTTATTTTCTATGAATTTGTGAATTACCAGTAGCTTTTTTCTATTTACAATAATAATTTCAAACTATACATAAAAGATAAAAAACTTATCGTCAAATTTATCTTCTTACAAAATTTATTCTGTATTCTGTATTAAGTATCTATCAGCAAATACGTCAATTTTAATATATGTTATATCAAAAGCTACCATGGCTTTGGAATGACATATGTTAAATAAAGCTATTTGCAAGTGCAAACAATTTATGATGCACATATATCTACATGTTCATAACGACAGGTATAATTAATATCAGAGAATAAACACTGTATGTTAATCATTTTGATATTATTTTTCTGGTAAAACATAAAAAGAAATAAAATTCAATGGAAAAATGGCAATCGCAATTTTAAGACATCCTTTTTATCGCTGAGACATTTCTTTGGTGTTTTGCATAAAAATTATTCACTGTCTGGAGCGGAAATTGTATCTACAATCCTAAAGTCTATAAAACATGACAATCAATTTGTCAAAATTGGTTAAAAATATTAATTTTATAACAAATGTTTTGAAGTTCTTAAAAAAATATTATACGAGTATAATCGCTAAAAGGAAACCAGAATACGCAAATCTAACTTACGTCGTTGACAGGAAAAAAATATTTTCAGGTAACATTTCATTTAAAAACATTTAATTTGATCAATGAAAAAACAAATGAAAAACGTCTTTATATGAAAATTTTATAAGTAAATAAAAAGTTTAAAGTTAATTGAGTTAATAAATTAATAAAAGTTTGTTAAAATTGGAATAAATTCAAAGCATATTTACAATATCAGTAGAAACAAGCGAGGTATAGTCCGAAACAATGGCTCCGACCTCCAAAAACGAATCGCTTTGTAAAAGTAATAAATTTTCCCTTTTCAACGTGCTTGTTTTAAATAAAATACTTTAAAACTATGTGGGAGAGCTGGTGTATGTTCAATTACCACTCGGGTTAAGATTTTTATATCAGACTTTCAAGACATACTGCGGTGTCGAGTTATGTCTTTTAACTATTAAAAATTTAGTACTAACTAAATACTACTTTAAAACTGGTAAAATCTGCGAAATATTAAATAAAGCAATAAGTTTAAAATTCCCATACATTTTTAATATTGATTATAAAGTGGCCGGAATTTTTGTAGAAATTCAATATATGGTTCCTGCTTTTAAGATATGAATGTGAATAAGCTAAAGTAGTTTTAATATTGTATGAAAAACAAATATTAAACAATAATTTAGGAGCCAATTCGGATTCCTAAGGAGTTAAGTTCGTTGTAAGGCGATTAAATACATTGACCTTAATTGATAGCCATGAAAGGAGGATATAGGTAATATTAAGTTGACAAACACTGATTTACACATATTTCAAACACTACGCACTTCTAAATTGCAACTAGTTTTCTTTAACGGCGTTGAGTTCCGCCACTCAATCAATACATAATAAAATTAGAGCAGGAAGTAGAGGACGGTCTATTTAAATTAGGTTCCCTGTTCTTATTCTCCCATCCTCTCAACTGCATTTTTTTTATTTAAATATTTTCTCCGAAAGTCCACCGCCATGAATTTCCATTTGTTTCACCGTGGTGTAAAATAATTAAAATTTCTTTGTTTTACTTTGGTGACACTACAACATAATATTTAAATTAAAAATATATAAGATACAGCTTGGTGACTGACAGACGGACGGATTGCGATGTCATAATAATACGGTCTTGTTTTAGCTTTTGGATACAGCAACTTAAAAATCACTAATGCCCCAATAGAAATTTTAACTCATAAATTTTCGATGTACAGACAATTCTTCAGTTACAATTTTATTATAAGCATATACCTAGATATAGATTATTTCAAGTAAGCTAAATAATAATTTTTCATGAAATAAGGAATAAAATAAGGCTTTGTGAAACTTAGCGTTTTGAAATCCGTCAGAGATTTCAAATGCTTTTAAAGCTGTACTGAAAAGTGTTGTCTACATCAAACGGATTTAGGGTATACTAGGCTTAGACTAGCTCGAGCAGTTAAAAGTTATTTTTTGTATAAAAATATTTTCTTTAGATAAGAACATTTTTATTTATTATTAAAAAAGGAAAGAAAGGAAAGTTTTTCAACACGTAATGTCTCAGTTATGGCGGGAAGTGGGGAAAGGAACGGAGTGTCGTACTAGGTTGCTGATACAGTATGAAGTTGAATAAAAATACTCGACCATAATATCTTCCATATAATGTATTGATTCTTAAACACTTATTATATACTAGCAAACACGTGCGGCGTCACTTGTTTAAGCTATTCGAATATTTATGTGATGTTATTTAACTTACTCGTATATTTAAAGAAATTTGTTATAGTATAGTTATATACAGCTATGCATTTAATTAATAGTCATTTATTTTTTATCTTTCTGTGATAGTATCGAAAGTATGGAACTAAGTGGTTGATTAAGTGGCAAAATGAAGCTTCATATAGATAGTCTTTACGTAACGTAGTAACTACGTACGTCTTCACCTAATGCTGAAGTAAAATAAATATTGTACAAAATATTCATAATAAATGAGTCTCCTAGTTTATCTTAAAGGTGAATTCAAGAAACGCTAAGAAGTTTCTGTGTCCCGTGGAATTGGAAGCTTGGAGTATAATAACTAATGTTAGATATGTATCAAATTTATACAAAGATAGTTTATAATTACTGAGGTATTTTTCTATACAAAGTACTATTTTAGGCCTTTCGAGTACATATAACGGGGTTTAAAGAACACAATTCAAATTCATTTTTTTTATTCAATATAACAATTAAAAGAATCAATTCTAAGAAATTAATTGCCTTCTAATTAATTAATAATTAGAATTCTATGGCAATTACGAAATAATTTATCTTCTAAATAAGTAATTGAATATTGAGCTATTAATTTCCTCCTACGAGCATATGTAATTAAGTAAGCCGATAAGCGACGAGGTGTACCGTAATACGCCTATATTTTAAACTTATGTCTATGTAAAGATCTTTCTTTATAAATATTATATTCAATTAATTATATTATATATATTCATTCAATATTCAATTAATTGTATGATGTTTTCGATTAACTTGCCACTTTTCAAATGAAAATTGTCTGTAAATAAAAATAAAATTCAAATAAATAATTTGGGCTGCTGTTGCCTTTCTCAGATTTTAAGGAAAGTGCAGTTACAGCAGAAGCCAGAAAACGACAAATCGCAAAATCTGAAGGTCTTTTAAAGATATCAGAACAATTCTTTATTATGTTTGGTATTAATATATATCCAATTCATATATTGTTATTCCAAACTTCTGCGAAGAAAAATACTACCTTTAAAAACGTATATCAATTTTAACGTAGCTGATTTGAAAAGCTTCTTAGATACCGTCCTAAGTATTGCAATTTCATTGGTCCTTGATGCATATACGAAAATTCTATTTAATTTAATCTGACATTTCAAAGTCGTTCGAAACCGCGTTCAAACTTCTCGTTACATACATACATAGATACATACTACCGAAAATAATAAAAGCGTTTTGATAATGAGTACCTTACCTGATAAACAACGGCCATTGTCCCACATTAGTCACCAGTTTCACATTAGATGTATCAGGTATGTCGGTGAATGTATAATAACATGTCACTACGAAAGTCACTAGCAAGCACACGTTGGCGAACAGAGAGAACGGCACTAAGTATTTCAAATGTCTAACTTGTATGAATAAGATTAATGGTAAAAGAAGAATAGCGCAGTATATTTCGACAGCGTATTTCTGGTCCGGAAAGAAGTGGTCGAAGATCTGAAAGAAGAAGTTATATAATTACAAATTTTGTTTAAATAGGGGTGAAATTTTTGATTGGAAAATAAGGAACTACTTCAGGTGATGCATGAAAAGATTTTATTAATGTTTGTATTGTAAAACAAAATTTAACATCTGTATAAAATTAATTTTTTATTATAAGTTAAGTAATAATTTTTATTATAAGTTAAGTATTTTATTATAAGTTAAGTAATACTTTTTATTATAAGTTAAGTAATAAATTATAAGCTAAGTTTTCATTATCTATACAATTTAAAATATATCGTATACAGTATCTTCTTTTTTATTATTCGATGAATTTTATACAGCATGTAGCAAACACGATACCTACATTTTAAGCATCGTTGATTTTATTAAGGTTCCAAGGAACTATAAACCCGAATATTTGATTTAATACACATATTGTTTGAAGAATTTTAAGTCACAAAAAAAATTCAGATGATTCATAAAAAAATGGTCGAATTAAGCAACTATTATATCTAATATCTATAAAAACGGCATAAAAGTTGTGTGCTTCGTAAATATTAGTTTTGTTCTCCTTTCTTGAACTTGGCAACAGAAATACATTATATGTGAATGTTTCTACTGTTTCACTCCAACGATTCGCGATATATAGCCTGTAGACAAACGGATAGTGAAGACATAGTAATAGGGTCCCGAAGGGTGCCACTTAGATTTTCTTTATTTTTTTTAACTTCAGTGATAAGACACTCCGTTCCCATTATGGCATTTATGTTTACTAATTTAGATAATTTTAATTAATTTATTTTTCAAATTGTGTTTATTTCAAGCTTTCATTAAAAGCTCACATATAGTTTACGTATTTTTGAGTGGACTCATCAATCGCCTATATATTTATGCCTGTGTAATATGTTATTAACAACTTCATTCTTTACCGCCATACCAAAACGGCAAAATTTAAATGAATTCTATATAACCATTCCTCTAGGAGAGGATCGAACTCCGCTCCCGCTTTTACAGTCATCCGGTCTCAATTTTATCACGAATGGCCTTTATTTCATTTTACATTTTACACATGTTACCGACAATCTGTAAATTTTCGATCCCAGGCCGCCCAGGCGATGTGTGAACTTATATGTACATTCTCTCTCACTCTCACTCACGCTTCACGCTGTATTCTGTTTATGGCAAGGTAGGCAGGGGGAACTTAGGAACCTAATGTTAAGACTCCCACTCCGTTCGGCAGAACTCTTGTTCTTGTTACCATAGCGGGGAAATGGAAATATGATTTTAATTTGATATTAAATATTTGTTTATCCGGTTTAACCTCTGAAACAGTGGAAGCAATTTTTCTTGAACTAACATTGACAGATAGAATTAGTTGTGGAGTAATATATTCTCTATCTTGGAATTCCCTTAAGCTCCAATTTTATGCGAGAAATAATGCGTTTGTCGTGCGCGCACCTATTGTCCTACCTACTGTTACCTAGATTGATGTGAAATAACAAATACGATGTGAAATAACATATTATTTGCGAAGCCCTGCTGAATTCTTACATAGTACAATAGTAAATTTTATAATATACTTGACTTTGTCGAATTTGTGACATATTGAGGCCATCGTATCATATTAGTGTTTGTGGACTTCATTTGGTATAATAAATATTATTTTGACCCTCCGGTCTGACATAACTTGCAATTTTAAATATAACAAATTAACCTGGATTAATCGCGTATATTGGTTTTCATACATCTGTGGAAACGGGTGGACTGACGTGGCATTCGTCTGTCAGACGGATGCTCAGCCTGATAGATGTATGTCTATCAGTATACCTGTTTCCAAAAATACTGCTGCAGAGTATTCGAAACATTGTATTTCCAAAAATGTATAAAAATCAATATACGCGGTTAATCCGGTTTGAAAATGTACACATTTTAAATGAAATAAATTTATTTGATTAATCGCGAAAATCAAAGATATTATAACTTGCAATGTGGAATAAAAGGTGACAATTGATTAATTGTTTGTCCTGATAAGAGTATCAGAACAATCAATTGCTTTACATAGAAGACTATAATGGATGTCTGTAAACCTAATTCATTTCAAACCATATTTTAATATAAAAAAAGTGTTTTTATTATTTAATTTAGTTTTATATATTACCCAACTAACACAGTAGGTAATAATGAGTAAATTTTTAAAGGCTCAAGAACAACAAACAATAATATTTTTCTTGTTTAAAGTAAAAAAAATTATATAAATGTTATTCTATTTATTGTATGTTTATAAATTAAAATAATTCATGAAAACCATTATAAAATTTTATAATGATTTAAATTATACGCATAAGGAGAGATTTTTGCCTCATTTTTAGAAAATAGATAAAAACGACAAAACATGTTGTATAAAATATAATTTTTTACTAGTAAAGTTAACAGTTTAAAAACTCTTCATATAAGTTTAAGTCAAAAATTTTTACTCAAAACCCCATAATTTTCATGTTAATTCTAGAAAAATCCGTTCAGACAGACCAAAAAATTAAAATTGTTTGCGTATATTTCGATATCGCCTAAATAGCTATAAGCACTTGGAAATACAGGGTTAGGTATATTAAAATCACAGATGCACACTTCAATTTTTATATAAGTACCTATAGAGTATTGGTCCAAGATCCCAAAACCGTAAGACACAACTTATTTTCTAAAGAAATGCAATTTGTCTGACTTATTAAGTATAACATTTTAATAGTTATCTTAATAACATATAAAAAAATCAGACATTTAAAAATAAATTAAGTTCATATATTTTTCTTTAAAGTATATGATAAAAGTTTTGGCCTATGGATAGCGTCGGTTTTTTTTTATATGACTTCAAAGTAATATTCTATAAAACATATATAAAATCACTAAATTTTTAAAAACGTATAAAAATTTGGACGAAGCAGGATTTGAACCTGCGCCTCTTGAAAACCGTTCAAGCGCTCTGACCACTAAGCCATCCGTCCTCACCAAGCTCCGTCGAAATTTTTATA
>DWMZ01004995.1:0-11276 GCA_018249855.1 Eueides tales michaeli | reverse complement strand
TAGTTCACAGGACTAAACGCAGGATAGGTATAGCCTACAAGGCCTATGCGTACAACTTGACATTATCGTCGGCTGCATCAATATGAAGTAATAATTTTGATAATGCGAATAAAATATAAATACATATTTACTTTTTAATTTTGTATGTCTTTTGAATCTAATGGAGGAAATAAATTTTAAATTGAATTTTATATACAGATGCTGAATCTTTTAAAAGAATCAAAAAGAAGTTAAAGAAAAGACTTTTAACGTTTGATACATTTTATTTTTAAGTTTATAAACCGTTAATTTTAAAATATACCTTCTATATAAGAATAATCATAATAGTTTTCGCCTTCTAAAGGGAACAGGAATGATATATCCTGAATATTACTGTACCTATATATGTACTTTACATGTTACATCCATATTTTCAAATTTTAACTATTTAGTACAAACACACAGTTTTTTAAATATGACGAAAATTGAAGATGTCTCAAAAAGCTCTTGACAAGACCGTACCAACTTTCTTCTGTGTTTTCCCTAAATTCATAAATAAATTAAGTTGTGAGATTGGTACTTAATAATATATTACTGTACCTTCGCTAACTTTCAAGGACCCCAGGATGTTTGTTTTCAAAATGACGATCAAAGCTTTACGCGTTCACACTTATAGTAAGTAAGTTTCCTGATCCAACTGTAGTAGCACAACAAGAAATAATAGTATATCCTTGTGTACCGTGTCAAAAATGTATATAATGTATTAATATAAATAGACAAAGATAACCTAGTGTCACCACACTACAGAGTGGAGTTTTTTCGGCTAACCACTCCGTCCAGTGATGGAACCCAATTTGTTATTCAAAAGGGGAGAAAGATTAAAGCATTGAGCCCGTAAGCATTTACAAGCTGATACTTGGTCAATCAGTAAAAATAAGATTGATAATGATTTTTTCCGCTTTGTTTTATTTTAATCAATATGAAGGAAACAAATAAAATAAGTTCGAGTTACAACACAGTCTCAAGACCTATCGATATAAAATGAAAAGATTAAAATATGTACGTCCATATAATACATGTTATTATTTACAAAAACATTTAGTTATTATTAAAGACAATAAAAAAAGTATACATTGATCTTTAGATTGATAGCATATTTCACGGTATTTGCATTGCATTGGGAGCGTTTAATTTTACCTCCGTATCATCCCACGCGCTCTACAATCGTAGCGCTTTGCTTACTAGATCAATATTAGGTATCTTATTCAGATATAGGTACTATATATTGATATATTACAATGAACAGTATGTATTTTACGTATAAGTTTAAACGAATCAGAATGTTTAGACCTTTATACAGCCAAAGATTTATATAGCATTACAAGTTATGAAGATAAATATATTTTATGTAGTTAATATTACGAGTATATGCGGTCATATTTTTATTCTTAATTATATTAAGATGCCGGTTGTGGCGTAGCGGTAGAAATGTAGAGCGATAGGTTATGAATTCGACCCTCACACTAGGCGTTGCGCGTTGAGTTCTGCTACTCAACGAGCAATGTCTCAAGTTTGGCGGAAAGTGAACGAACGGAACCGAGTGTCGAAACACTACGTATCTTTTCTCTTTCTTTACCCCTGCCTACTCCGCCGTGTGCGGGGTACAGCGTAAAGCTGAAAAAAATATCTTCACTATACTCTACTTGAGGCTGTAAATTACTTTCCAACTGGACAAATACATGTTTAAGCCGAAGGCTTCGATGTATTTCAAAATGCCACTGGTCTTAACATAAATATTCAATCTAAAAAAATGAAATGTACGATGTATTATATTGTTCATTTTATAGTACATCTACTTACTAAAGTATTAAAAGATGAATTTGTGTTAAAATTTAAAAAAAACAAGAAAATATTTACCCTCCATAGAAAAGTAAATGTTGCAACAGTCATACTTTTATTTTCTAAGCAAGAATACTTCATCTCTTGGGAAATCGAGAATAATAAGCTAAAGAACTCAGCTTCATAAATGTTGAATTTATATGAAAATAAGTAAACTTCTGAGAGTGAAGTTAATTAAGGGTAGTCTAGTTATAATATCGCATTTGTTCTAATTTCTTGTATACCCATGAGCGCATGTAAAAATATTTTCCAGGTGGCACTGGAGTATCATTTCATTTTCAATCTTTCTTCTTTATTTATTTTTGAAGGAAACTTTTGGGGTAAGCAGAAGTCTATTCTAGGGTTGGCACGGCACACCCGGCTCTCGTTTTTCTACGCTCATGTGGAAACATAAATTGTTGTACACGGTTATTAGTGGTTGCGCGCCCGAATTCTTAAATGATTAGGTCGAATCCTTCTGAAAAAGTAATTTAATCGAATTATTAATTGTATGGATTCAGACCTCAATGGATATACATGACTTACAGTCAGACATAGCCCCATTGTGCAACAATGGTGACTACAATTATATTTATTTATATTTATATTTATTTAATATACTAAAATTGAAAACATGTATAATTTAATAATAGATATTGATAGTTTACCTAGAAATATGAAATTAAACTAGCCTGAAGATATAAAAATGTACCTACCTACCTATTATAATAAATTTGTGTTATTAGTTTTTTAAAGCCAAAAGATAATACCTCGAAACAATATGCGGATTACATAGTGTCGTACCACTAAAATTCCTTTGCCGTTTCCTCAAATAATCTATTAATAATATTAACATAAAAAAATATTATATAAATATATAATATTTTTTACGCTATATAATACTTTTCCTATTTTTATATGATGTTGTTACATATTTACATAAAAATATGACCCCACGTAATAATAGCTTAGCTAAGGCACAAAAAAAATCTGAAAATACATTTTTAAGATTTAGAAAGTCTTGTGACCTCAAATGCTGGGTACATAGGGGGGGCTGCATTTTGTCACCTAATCATAATGGCGTCTGAGCAACGAATTATAGCTATTAGTTTGCCACCCCGCATAGCACTGCCAAGGTCACATCGATCGCGGACAGAGGCAGAAATATCGACATAGTGTTTCTCTTTCCAATAGAAAAGCGAATTTCCGCCAGACTGTTAGTAAACATAATGCATAAACATTTACATTTTCATTAATAAAAAATGATTTTGTTTGGTTTAGTGCGTATTATTTTATTTGCGGGTGTTTGTATTATTTTATTTTAAATAAAAAATCAACATTAAAAGTCATGAATTTAATTTTTAATCTAATCGTAAAACATAGATTGTTTTAGATCTATTAACAAAAAATGTGCAAATGCTTATCTTCAAAGGTCGATGTTACAATGAATAGAATGTAAGTATGAAACGAAAATTATCATTATTACGATTTTCGTCATTGGTTCCCAGCTTCACGATGTATTCAGTATACAAATAAGTAGGTAGAGGTAACCTGGGAACTTAGGGTTAAACTTCTATTCCCAACTTTTCGCCTTTTTCGTTGTGATTGGAGGAACTCAATACCGCTCTTTGCTTTTACAAGAGCGAATGAAAATATATTTCTATATTTCCTCCAGTGGAAATCGTACCCACAGCCTGTCGTGTACGCTTGTACTTCTGCCCCACGTGAAATTTGTTTATTGCAATAAATTATTATTGATCATAATTTTAGCACGTGTTTAGCTGAATAAAAGATTTTCGTTTATTTTTCTCTTGTTGATGACAACTTAAAGTTTACTTGACCTTAATTAGTAGACTACTTCAGTGCTGTCGAATACTTCGGCTTATGTTGTATTTGTTATTGTGCTTGTTTTACTTTTTCATTATACGATATTATATGAAAGATAAATGAGTACTGAAATGGCTTCTACGCTTGTAAGTAATTCTTTGTTCTCATATTGTTGTTTGTTTACCGTCGAAAAATGAGGTTATCTAAGAATTACAACAATAAGTTTTAACGTAGATTAATATTAAATTAATACTATATTAATGTTTATAAATATAGAAATAAAAATACAAGCCTAATAAATAAATATAACCCTGTCGTGCGACTATTAACGCGGAGTTTGTGGGTTCAATTCTCACTTTAAGAAAAAAAATATTTAATTTCCATTTCCTCGCTCTGGTAACGAGGCAGCGCGGCGTTGAGTTCCGCCTTTCAACATGCAGTGCCTTAAATTTACCGGAAAGTAGAAACAATAGGTTGTCATTCAATGTCTCTTGCGTGTAGGTAAATATTATTTATAAATAAGCTTTTTATTTATTAATAAGAATATGCTCGTTAGCAAAAGAATATCAAAGTAAGAAAAAAATATATTATTTTCCACTGTTTTCCATGTTACTGAATTCTAGATATGAGATTTGTCTTTTTAGTGATCTGCGTGGGTTGCTCTGAAGATATAATATTATTAATCTCTATGAAAATACGAGTTGACAGCAACTTGTTGTACTTTTAAAGTTTCGCACAATTTCCTGTTATAGGGTAGGCAAAAGTATCTAATGACGAAGATGATAATGATTTCTATTTAGCGCTTAATTTTAAAAAAACACATCACATTAGTTGTAAGTAATGGACAAATGAAATATATCCCTATGTCAATAGAATATTTTCTTCTAGAATTATTTTTTTTAATCCCTCCTAGTAATTAGTGTTATAATATAAGTTTATATAAGGTGCTTTAAAATTCGATTTAAAAAACGTTCCATTTTAGACGAATGATGACAGCAGCAAAATACGCTTTTATAAATAGATTTGGTGTTTTTATACCAAATTGTTAGGGATAGTGGCTAAAATAAAATATTGTAATACATAATATTTTGTTTGAAATAATATATTTTTTTTTAAGAACTGGGGAACTACTTTCGTATTTGAATCGTTTAAGTGGCGGAACTAAGCCGCGTTTATCTTGTTTAACTGGAGCGAAGAAATGAAAACAATAAATATTTAAATTAAAAATGTTAAATATTTCATTTCCTTGAGTGTGGATCGAACCCACAACCTGTCCCAGTCACACGCTTGTTCTGAGCCGTGTAAATTCAATAACAAAAAGCACGATTATAAATGTTTTCTTGCAACATAATTTTATTAAAATAAATACATATGCACGTACATTGCAAAATAATTACACCTAGCATTAGAGAGAACATTCAGCGCTATAAGTTTTTACAAACATTAATTTGTTGGTAGTACAACTAATATAGATATTAAAATAATAATATAAAATGGCTTTATTGAAAATTAATATTTCAATATATTTTTATTAATATTTCAATATATTTTTATTAATATTTCAATATATTTTTATTAATATTTCAATATATATTTACTACTATTTACGTTATTTATTCAGTTAGTTTAATAACTATATTATTTACTTACATAAACATTAACGTTTTTACATTCAAATAGCATTAAATGCTTTTAAATAGCGAAAGTCCTTCTTCCCTTCATGTTTCTCGGAACACAAATCTTTGTAAAGTGAAATTGCCTAAAATCAGGGCTAACAAGATCCTTAGAATAGGTACGTAATAAAAAAGTTAAAACAATTTCTTAGAAACATGTTGTTGTACTGAATTTAATAGTAAAAAAGTGGTGAATTTTACTAAATATAGAGATAATTATGTTGGTTAATTATGTATACAGAAAAAAATACTTCTTTTGGTAATTAAACATTCGTAGAAGTTATTTCATTGACAGAAAAGAACATTAATTTCTATTTCAACAGTACATACAGTTAGAGTATGCGTATCATATGAAATCTTATAGATATATTGTGACGCAATTCTCGTAGCCGGGAAACCTGAAATAGGTTGGTATCATGGAAACTATTACAGAAAATATATTTTTATATAGAAGTGAAATCTCCAATATCGGTATAAGACTGTGTGTTTTGTAAAATTAATAAAAGGTTAGAAAAATATTCAAAACTTCATTTATAAAATGTAACAAACTCTGATTTATGTTATTACTAAGTAAAATAAAGATAATTCAAGTAGAAATTGATGAATTACATCGTAATAAGATTTCAATGTTACTTAATTGCACAAAACGTAATATACTACATTCTATTTATGACATTACTTATATGTTCTACATTATTAAATCTATATTATTAAAGTGCAAAAAACAATTAATATTAGTAAAATTATTTCCACTCGCCTATATTTTATTTAGGTCTAAGAATGTAGGTTGCACTGTAGATAGACAATATAGAGACAATATAATAATACAAATAACTATAAAACGATAAGCATGTATAATTCCCTTGGTTTACTCTCCAAAATAAAAGCTTCTATACATTAGGTAGAACAATAGATGGAAGACTGTACGTTATGCTCTCACAAGTTCGGTGCTGCGCCGCCGGCCGGCACTTTGTGGGTGTGCTTCATTCTACATTAGCTAGACATGGACCTACACTGTGTCGATATCGATATATGTTTTAGTAGAATATGAATTATAATTATTTTATTTTAACCAAACAAGGGCCAGAATTGAAATAGGTATTTTATATATGGCCTCGTTTGGTTCAACTTTAGAAGTTATAGTAAAAACAATACGTACTTGTTGTTATTTAATCATTCATTTAATTTATCTGCTATTTTATGACGCAATTAGAACTATATTAAGTTTAATATTCAGATAAACGATTAAGATCAGTACTCCTTCAAGAAATAGCACACAGCCAGCCATCTAATTTTATATATAATGTTATATATGTACATTAAAAACTATTTTGATCTTTGTTTGCTTACTTGAATTGTCTTAATTTAAATACTTATATGTGTCGACAGAATAAATCAAAAGCTCTACCGCTGGGTAATCACTCGCCCCTCACTATCGCCCGCTCCTCCCTTCAGTCACTCTTGCCGGTCGGTGGCGTGCGGACATTTTACTCGTTGCCGTTAGAACGCCATTAAGCAATTTCCACTTCCTTGTTTATCCGCACTGCTTTGTTCTTGGCAAAACTTCTTTTAACCTTCTAGAAAAGGTAAGAAATTATTTTCTTTAACAAAAGCAGCGCTATGATAAAAGCCCTCTGCAATTTTCAAGGACGTTTTATTCACTGTCTGCTCTACATTATGTACTGTACATGTACGTATATGCGTTCCAACCGGTTTCCTAGTTATAGCAAAAATTAATCAGAGTATGTTAAGTATTTTTCACAGTTGATACAATTTTAATTAGTGCAGTATTATTTTTCTAGAATGATTACTTGAAGGCCACAGATGTACATAATACACAAATATATTCAAATATTTGTAAGTATATATACTTAATATATTTACTTTTATGCCTATTTCATAAGTAGTTTATACAATTTTAGTCATGTTTCAGACTATGTTATATTTTTTGAACCTGAATCACGTTAGCTACAATGGAACAGATTGTATAATTTTTGTAAATGTACTCCCACTTTGTGAAATATACGATGAGGATTATAAATTCTTATTTTATATGGGCTTTAATAAGTATATGTAAATAATATTTGTGGTGAAAGACCAAAAAATATGTATAATTAACTATAGATAAAGCAGTTTTCGTCATAAATTTGTTTCTCCAATATTAATAACTATACAAAAAAATAATTTTTGACAATTTTATAATTAAAATTAAATGATATTATCTTAGGCATCTCTCCGTTTAAATAATTCTCATTGATGGATTACGTCGTATCACCGACACGCCCACCCGCGATCATCGAACCCCGTTGAAATCAGGTCATATTCTCTGTTTACATTAATCTTCTATTTTCCCAAATAATCTAAGCTTCCAATTTTTATAATTATTCTATTATTTATATTTTAGTAAAATAATAGCGCACTATTTAAAATAGTTTTCGGCGTTTCCGGAGCATAATATAATAAAATAAAAAATATATATTATTTCTTTGAAAGTGTAAAACATAAGTGTGAAATATATAATAAATTATTATTATACTTATGGTATGTGAATTTTCTTGAGACTAATGTTCAAGTGAATGTTATCAACATATTATGTGATATTTTATTACTCGGGTTGCGCAGCTACTGATTTTCTTAACAACATACTTGTATTTTACCGTTTAACGTCATAAGACTCGACATAAGTACATAAGATTCGATATTATAAAACGTATCTCCATGATGTTTACGCGTTATTAAAACTTTTATATATAATTATAATGAGAGTATTTCTTATGGGCCTATAGAAATTCGACAGGAATAGGGTATTTAAATTCGAAAAGTGAAAATTTATTTGTATTTCATAGAAACAAATAATTGCGAATTTATATTTGTGGATCATCGTAACGCTCACACGCTTATTAGTGTGATCAAAACCTTTGAGCCTTAACCCTTACCTTTAATCTTTAGACTTACCTTTAGCCTACAACTCGACTACCACTTGACCGATTTTTTAATTTTGTGACAATTTTGATAATAATAATTATTATTGTTATTGAGGTTAAAAGAAAGAATGCAGTACCTAGTCGATATAGGACTGTTATCAATTTCTTTATACAAACTCTCTGTTTGTTAAATAATCATGGTCTGTGCGTGATCTTCCTCTCGTATTGTATCGGCTTTTCTTCGGAAGGCCATCTCATTTTTCACATTTCATTTCTTACCTCTTTCAGTGTTCATTCTGTCAATGTTCAGAAATGACATAAGCAATTTTTTTTCTTATAAAAATTTAGCATTTAAAATTTTGCATTTTAAAATGATAAATCATAAAAATTAAGAAAAGTCTCTGACTTATCTCGTCTCTATTATATATATATATATATATATGTCTTACATTATTTGCACACAGAATCGAAAATTATAAATAATCTTGTATTCAAAGTCAATATCGAAATATTTACAAAAAATCTGAGCCATTCAATTTTAATCTTCCTAAGAAACAATACAAAATCGTAACATTCTTTAGAAAATATGTCACAATTTTTAAGCTCCAAAATTGGGCTTTGAAATAATGTAAATAATTTTCTGCATTGTTATGAATGTTATGCTTGAATAATTTAATTACAAGAGCTCTCATGTTTCACGTAGTCGTTTGCATGCGCCCACGTATAAAAACATCGCCTAGTACTGAAGCGAACAAAGAAAAATATACTACAGCACGTTATTCATTATTTTAATAGCAAAATGTATGTTAAACTAAATTCGTTTCGAGTTTATCCGCTTGAGAAGACTTTTCGTTATTACTTAAATGCCTTAATATAAGTTGAATGATCTTTCTTATGTAAAATATCTATTTTATTGATCATTGTTTCTACAATTACGACTTTTTAATATGACTTTTTAAGGATTCGAGATACTTATCAGTATTAGGCTGCCAATCTTCAACCTTCGATCTATATTTTTAATAGATGTATATTCTAACTCTTCTGACGTCGCGAAATTAAGGGCATCTATGTGTGGTATATCTTTAACAAATTAAGTTATTAAAGTCTAACGAAAATATTGCGGTCATAAAGTGAAAATAATAGCTAAAATTCGCAAAGTAATAATACGTGAGTATTTTTCAATTCAATGCTACGAGCTACGGTAGTGCTACGCCAAATCAATATAATTTTATTTTTTTAGGAGGCACCAAATTAAAAAATAGACATGATTATATTACAGTTTTAAAATTTTTGATGACAATTATACATTATTCATATATAAGAAAAATATTTTATTACTGTTGTGACCTCCAGATAAAACAAAAGCTATAGTAACTTTTGATCGATCTGACTGAAAGTTGGAAATTCGGTAAATGTTCCTGTTATTTCTTCAATATAAAAGAGTAAAAAAGCGTTTCTGTACATTTAATAGTTTAACAAAAAAAAAACATTTAAGAAACATTAACTTGGCTAAGTGTTTGTACATATAGACAGCTAATCCGATTTTTATAAAGATTTGAGGCCTGTCGTGGCGCAGCGGCACAAGCGTGTGACTGTAACTGACAGGTTGTGGGTTCGATCCCCACTCGAGGAAATGAAATATTTAATATTTTCAAATTAAATATTTAATGTTTCATTACTTCGCTCTGGTATTAAGACACGCAATGCCTTAAATTCGGCAGAAAGTGCGGAACGGAAGTGGAACGGAGTGTCTTAACACTAGGTTCCTAAGTTTCCTCTGCCTACCATGTACGGGATACAGTTAAAAAAAATAATGATGCCCGCTGAAGCTAAAAAAAATGACATCCAACCCGATTCTAATTTATTCAGAAGTTATAGAGCCACTGACAGACATACGAGTACATATAGACCACAGATATATATACATATAGACCACAGATCTATATACATATAGACAGGCAGGTCAAACTTATAACATTTCTCTTTTTGAATCGGAGATTATGAGGTGTTGTGTGAATTTTTTTTTTTTTTTTCCTTTACTAAAAGTTGTTGAGTTGTTGAGTTGTTGTATAATGAGCATTTGCGAAGAAAAATTAAACATATGGAACATCTGTTGAATAGTCATAACATTTCAGCTAAACTATAAGAAATAATGAAATGCTATTGACTGGATGAACCTTTTCCAATCAGATATAAAAATTGATGATGTGAAACATCTGATGAACACCCACCACAGTGCAGCTAAACTTTAAAAAGCAATGAAAAGCCGCCTCAGAATAAATTGTTAAGCATGAGAAACATTATATTGACATAAAATTCGACGATTTGTAACATCCCATGTACAACCATAACAGTTCAGCTTGGCTATAAAAAGTCACTTCGGTGAAAGTCTGAACACGTTAAGCATTTTCCAAGGATCTATAATAATTAAAAATTATAATTATAATCAGGTGGCAAATGTTATGTATATGTTAGTAGGAACCTGTGTAATTTCCGTATTTTATACAATACCTCAGCAACGTATAGAATACCTGGGCAGTCCTGGCAATATATGAATTAATATGAATATTGTTATATTTTATCCATATAATGAATAAAATTCATAGGGGCATTGTATAAAGCACGTGCTAAGCAGCACCGGCAATATCTTAGATAAATAATAGTATAATGATAGGGACTACAAGCGATACCAAAAATCTTTTACTTAAATGTGTTCAATTCATAAATAATCCTCAATGGGATCTCTGAACCACTTTTTTTTTATTTTTCTTCAATATTTAATTAAATAGCTTCTGTAACCTAGATTTGTCTACAGTATTCTTTAATGCCATTAATAGATTAAGCCTAACAAGTTAGACTTTAAGTAATCAGTTGGCTCATATTGAGACTTCGCAGCAAATTAGATTTATTTCTTGGTGTTTATAGTTTACCCTTTGTAAAATAAATAATAAAATCGAAAATCGTCAATTTCCTTGAAATTTCAATCGCTTGTGGG
>DWMZ01004994.1:0-11278 GCA_018249855.1 Eueides tales michaeli | reverse complement strand
AGCTACCGCAGCTTAATCTGACTGTTCTTGTGCGAGATTATATTGACGAGGGGCTTGTTTGGAGACGTCTTGATAAATGACAATATAAATATTGGTATGGACATTATGTTTTTTGTTTGTTTGTGGTATTTTTGGTGATTGGTGTTAAAGTGGTACTGGGTTTGATATTTTTTTTTTTAAATATGTCGTATTTTGAAAAAAACTGGTGTTGGCTGTTGTGGCGCAGAGGCACTAGCGTGTTAATTGTAAACGCGTAAGGTAATTCGATTTACATTCAAAATGAAATTAACTATTTAAATTTAATATTCAATATTTTCATTTCTTCGTTGCGGCGTTGAATTCTGTCACTCGATACCTCAAATACAGAGGAAATTGGGCGACGAAAAAAAAACAATCATTGTAAACCAATGTAAACGCTATTTATTTTAGAAATTGCTCCAGTTGATAGAGGTGAAGAAGAAATGTTCGAGTCATTGGTAAAGTTTTATCCAGATTGTTTTTTTTTACGCTGTATGCTTCACATGGTAGCGCAGCCTGGGAACCTGGGAACCTGGTGTTAAGACACTTCGGGGCGTTGCGTGTTGACTGGTGGAAGTCAATACCGTGCACTACCCTATACTATGAAATACTTTATTTCCTCGAGCAACGATCAAACCCACAATCTATCGCGTCTATAGTCATATATATGTGCCGCTGCGCCGACACAGACCTTAATTAAGGTTCACGCCTGGTGATTTTCAAAAATTACCGTTAATCCTGGCGAAGCGTACCACGTTATTTATAGCGCCAATTACAATTTGTAACAAGTAGTTTCGGCTTAGAGAACGGACTACGCTGTATTGCGTAGTGCTTACATTTTATAACTTGATTGATGATTAAATATTTTACTGGCACCTCAAAATTTCGTATAGGCTTTAATCATAATTCAAAAGCTAAGCTCTTGAGATGATGGTAAATTATATTTCGGATTTTAACGCCGTTTTATTATGGAATTATTAACATCATCGCCGTGTTTAGTTAAGCAGTGAAACTATTAATAATAAATCATTAAAATGTTTAAATTAGAATTTAGAATCATCATTTACGTGTCCAATATGGCAGTTTCTATACTATTGAGCAAAAACATTATGGCTTAGTAAGAATTTTATATGCTCGTTAACGGCGGTATTAGTTTACATCACCTAAGACCATTATTTTTATATCTTTAAATCTGTAGAATATAAAAAATATATCTTTTTTTTAAGCTTCACACTGTATCCCGCACATGGCAGGGTAGGCATAGGAACTTGGGAACCTAGTGTTAAGACACTCCGTTCTACTTTAGTTCCCCATATTCTGCCGAATTTGAGGCATTGCGTGTTGAGTGGCGGAACTCAACGCCGCGCTTTGCCTTAATACAAGAGCGAAGTAATAAAACATTAAATATTTTAATTGAAAATATTAAATATTTCATTTCCTCGAGTGGGGATCGAACCCACAACCTGTCGGTTACAGTCACACGCTTGTGCCGCTGCGCCACGACAGGTCTCAAAAATATATCTACCTAAAATATTTCTTTATTTATACATATATACTAAACTCTCCAGTTACAGAGCAGCTAATAGAAAACGCACAAACGAGACTACTAGGCTTACAAAATTAAAATTTAACATGCAGTTAAGTAAGAGTCAAAAGCAGTAAGAGAAAACATAATAGCATCTTTGATTTTCGCGATTGTTACACATTTTAAATGAAACAATTTTAAACGGATTAATCGCGTATATTGGATTTCAAACATTTTTAGAAACCCCACTTTTTACAGACTACTGTACGGACTACTGTAAAGTGTTCGAAACGTCAGGTTTCTAACCGGATTACGGTTAAAATGGTTTCATTTTAAAAAATTATAAATTGTAAAGAAAATAGGAAAAACCATATATTATATATCGATTAAAATTTGACGCTTAGCAAAACAAAAGTGTTGATAAATTTAAAAATACTTTTGGTATTTTCGAAAATATATAAAGTATTTTAAGTTTAATACGATAGAGTTATCTATACTGTCGGGTACCAGAGCTGACTACCGGTCTGGCGTATGATAAGATACATGTATTGTTTATTGCTTTATAAAAGTCTATAAAATATACGTGAATCCTGTCAGCGGCACAAGCATGGGACAGGTTGTGGGTTCAATTCCCACTCGTGGAAATTAATTGTTTAATATTTTCATTTATTGGCTCTGGTAACGAGGTTACGAGGTTTCCTTTTTTAATTTAAATTTTGTTTCTTTTTAAGATATTACATTTTGAGGTAACAAAAAAATCGTTGAGGCCTGTCGTGGCGCAGCGGCACTAGCGTGTGACTATAACCAACAGGTTCTGGGTTCGATCCCCAGTCGAGGAAATGAAATTATTAATATTATCAATTTAAATATTTAATGTTTCATTTCTTCACTCTGGTAATATGGCAAAGTGCGGCGTTGAGTTCCGCCACTCAACACATAATGCCTCAAATTCGGTGGAAAGTGGGGAACGGAAGTGGAACGGAGTGCCTTTACACTAGGTTCCCGGGTTCCCTCTGCCTACCCTGCCTTGTGCGGGATACAGCGTGAAGCTAAAAAAAAAATCGTTACCAAGGCGAGAAGATTAAAATAATTCACTACCTCGAGTAGGAATTAAACTTACAATCACCGTACTTACGTCATATTTATCTTCATACCGACTTCAATAAAAAACTAAATAATAGGATATTCTTAAACAAAATAAATACTTTAAATATCTTCCCTTTGTTCGATAAACCGTTTGGTATAGCACAGTGTGCACTTAAGGTACAAGTTAATTATGCGCGGGCGCAGGTCCCCCGGCATAGTAGATAACGTTATCAGTTAACTCTACACAGTGAAATGCTTTCCAATACTGATTAACATTTCAACGAGTCAAGTAAAGCTGTTTAATGATAGTATCTAAACAATTGAATGGATAAAATGTATTTTTTTTTTTAGTTTTATTGGTTTTATTCTGTATGGAGAAGAATATTTGAAAATTCTAATTTTAAGTAGACTTTTTTTAATATGATACAGTAAAAAGCAATTCAATTATCTAATTAGGTTCGATCCCCGCTTGAGGAAATATAATATTTTATATTTTAAATTGAATATTTAACTCACTTTTTTGCTCTGGTATGGAGGAAAAATGCGGCGTTGAGTTCCACCACTCTACACGCAATGTCTCAAATTAGTCGGTAAGTTGAGTACGAAAGTGGGACGAAGTGTCTTAATACTAGGTTCCCAAGTTCCCTCTGTTTACCCTGCCATGTGCGGGATACAGCGTAAAGCGAAAAAAGTGTTTTTTTTTTTAGTTAATGAGCTATTGTAATTTGATTTTATAGTAAAAATATATAATAATTTTTATAATACATGAACGTCATAGTAAGAAGATTGCATCTGACTATAGATTCGATTCCAATTAAGGGGAATGAAATGAGTATGAAAAATTAGTAGTAGTTTAGCATTCATGAGTGAAACAAGACGCACGATGTTTTTACAATTATATACCATATAAAAATATATATTATTTATATGATCTACTACTTCGCTCTGGTAATAAAGCTGCGTAATTTAAGCTTTAAATTCGGAAAGTGGGGAAAAAAACGGAGAATCTTAACACTGGGTTCTCAAGTTCTCTCTGCCTACCCTGCCAAGTGCACACAGCGTGAAGCAGAAAAAAGACTTGTATACCTATGATTAATTTAGAAAAAGAACAAAAATCGATAACGGACATTGTATTAATTAAGTTAAAAATTCCATGTATGGCTACAGCACAAAATTAAATTAATATTTAAATATGACTTCATACAAACAAAGTTGTTTATTTAATTGGATTCTATTCCATTACATCACAAAATCTTAACCGATTCCGTAATTCACCAGAAAGTGTACAAAAAAACACATTCAGTAATAATTATAAAAATCTTCATATAGAATTAAAAGGAAGCTATATAATTAATATTTATTTATATCAAATACAAAATGTTATTAAGACACCACCGGGTAGGAACCTGCACTCATTAAAGTGCTACCGGACTGCGATCATAAACTCTACTATGCCTTTCTTATACAGGCTGGTTAGAAATATATATATTTAATTATGATAATAATATTACTTCTTTTTATATTTGATAGTGTTGTACAAAAACAATATTTTTTATAATTAAATAAACTTATAATTAAATAAACTAAAAAAAACTTAATCATGCTTTTGTCCAGCCAGGGTATGTAAATTACCTCGACCGGACACTCAACCCACAATTAACACGTTTAGAGTCAAATGCTATCACGTAAATATTTAAGATTTTTTTAAAGTTAATTTAAATATATCATATAAAAGAGGCCTGCTATTGTACAATGACAGAAGCGCGTTTGTAAATGCGGCAAGTTGTGATTTCGATCCCCATTGTAGAAATTAAAAAAAATAATAATTTTATTTCTTAGATCAGGTAACAAGTCAAAGTTCAGTGTTCAGTTCCGCCGTTCAAAAGTGGAAACGTAACATTAGGTTCCCATGTTCCCTCTACCATCCCTGCTATTGGTGACATATAGCGTGAAAAAATAACTCGGAGCACGCTGTATAAAAATGCAACATACCGGCGGTCGGAGCGAGGGCGTAGCGGCGTTTTCAGTTAAATGCGTCTTATCTCGCCCTAATGGCCCCCGAACATGTCAATTCATCACCCGTGTCTCACACGCTCTCGTTCTCAATAATCCTTTTGAAGATGTTGGTGTGGATGCTGTGTGGACCAATGATACTTAATGTATGGAAAAAAAACGTGACGATAGCTCATTTGGTGGACAAAGGTATTAGATGAGGGAATTATTTCTAGGTTATAGGATTGATTTTGAGCTAATTAATAATTAATAATACTAGTTATTTAATAATAAAATACTAGTTGTAGAACAAAACAAAATTAAATGATAAATACGAACGAAAAAATGTAACTGAATAAATCAAAAAAATTATATTAAACACTCACAAATATCCAAATAGCGTATTAAAAAACTTAAATTTGGCAAATAAAAATCATTCTCACATACAAATCAAGCGTACAGCAATAACGAGAATGTTACCGAATGTTTATGGGCCATTCGTTTAACATAAAAATATTTGGTACATTTTAATATCGTCACATCGAACGTTTCGCGTGTAAATAAACTGTGTGGAATAAAAGCCGACGGAAGCAGTTTCTAAGCGTTCGATAAGAGCACGCCGACAAAAGGTTTTAATACGTTTAGAAGGTATAAATCAAGTAGCGTTGTTATCACAAGCACAATTAAGACATCGGCGCGGGCGCATGTATGGCCTTTTTCTCTAAATTAAGGAATGTTTGTCGTTTTTTTTTTTGTTGTTTTTCGTTTTTTTGTTTTTTGTTAACATGTAATAAATTTTAAGGCTTTTTCTTTTTTTTTCGGTTTTATTCTGTCATCGGATTTGGAGGTAGGTATACATTTCTGCAGATAATATAATAGGAGTAGTTTGTTTTCCTTTTTGTCCGTTTCTGGGAAGTGTGGGGGGAACATGGGAACCTCGTGTTAAGACACTCCTTTTAAAACAAACAACAAAAGACCCTGCGTGTTGAGTAGCAGTACTCAAAGTTAGCGCCGCTTATGTCTCTCTGCCAAACTTTTTCTCACATAAAAGCGCAACAATTAAATTTAATTGATACTAATGTAATAGAACTTAGGAATTTAGTATTTGGACATTATTTTCCAAAACACACACCGTTTCCTACAAATTGCCAAATTACGTGGCCGAACTAATTGCCGCGCTTTGCCACGATACCAACACAAGGAAATGAAAATATTAATATTTCAATTTCTCGTGTGGGAATCAAACCTTGTACCAGTCACGTTTACAGTCGCCCACTTATATATTGCGACGCGACAGACCTATAACTTATTTATGTTACACATTTCATCACGTAGACAACATTCATAGGTAATTTGTTGAGTCTCCATCTGTAATTAATAGCACAACATTTTTCTAATTAGATCTTCGAAGTAATTAGCGCCGTTTCCTACATTCATGTATGTAAATCAATTAATCAGTGGAGTTAGCTGAGCTTTTTTTACCTTTTACACTTCCTTTCGGCAATTTTTTTTATATAATTTTCTTATAATACAGCCTATAAGGTTAGTCATCGTTTTTTTTTTCATTATTTCTACTTAATCTTGGTAGCAGATATTTTTGTTCAATTGGATGATATAATTTCTAATTAATTCTATACTGCCGTATAGAATGTCGTAGTGTTGTACCTTTACTTGATTCTATATTATAATTATTATTTGACCATTGCTGGCCACATTTTTTGTTTCATTTTATACGTTAATTTCAATAAAAAAAATAATAGGAATATTTAAAAAACTAATTTTTAAATAATAGTACAAAGTGTTTATTAAGCTCTATCCCTTTCGAACTACATACATAGTAAAATTTCATAAATTATAAATTGATCTGATTTCGATTTGATATTCAGAAGTTTTATTTATTATAAGAATTACAATTTTTTAAATAGCATTTTAACTCACAATCTATGAACAGTGTTTTATGACACTGTTTTGTTCTTATCTTCATATATCATGGTAGGCAGAGGGATCCTGGGAAAACATTTCATACCCATCAGGACCTTTCGTCCCACCAAATTCTCGAAGTATTGTGTAGAACGCTGAAGTCAACGCCGCGCTTTGCCTCATTCGAATCGACAAGCTAAGGCGTTTACAGTCGCAAGGCCTCTGCGCCAAGAGATGCCTCAGAAGCTGTTAAATCGATGTAGGCAATACAGTCTATATATAGCCTTCCTTGATATTTTTTAATTCAAATTCTTTGGTTTCACAATATTTCTATAAATAGCAAAAAACACGTCAAACGGATATTTCTACTAAATACTTTATTATTAATACTGTTCACAAAAACTTAATGTAACTTTATACTCTATATATGTACATTTATGTAAAAGTATGTAATGATAAAAAATGAAGTGGCATTAAAGAGAAACTGCGACGGTAATACAGATATAGATGTATAAATAATTAATAATATTTGTTAATACTTAATACTGTCGAGGCCGTGGTCCCGGTGTACGGCCGCAAAAATGCGACATGTCTTGAATTTCCTATTAAAAACGGAATGTTTTCTTAGTGTAGTAATAACCCTGTTAATTAAGTAATACAAATTATAGTAAAACAAAAAAGACAATATACGCTTATAGTCACATTTAGCTTCTCACCTATATTACAGTAGACCTAATATTACAATACCGCTTTGTTTTCTTCTTTGGTTAGTTAGTCTACGTAAGAAAGTATTGTAACTAGACAATTTGACATAATGGACTTTTTTTTTTGGAAAATGAGTGGCTTTTTTACATGAAAGCTTTACACTGCGTGGGGCATTTCAAAGCTGCACTTTGCTTTAATAATATCTGAGCAAAAAAGAAAATATTAAATATTTCATTTCCTCGAGAGGAATCGAACTCACGACCTGTCACGTTTACAGTCGTACGCCTAGATCTCTGTGCCACGACAGGCTTCTGTATACAAATTAAATTAATTTCTATAATTCAGAATTTACAGTGTTTCTTTTTTTTTAGCTTCACGCTGTATTCCGGACAGGGGAAGGCAGAAGGAACCCGGGAACCTAGTGGTAAGCCACTCCGTTCCACTTCCGTTCCACACTTTCTGAGTGAATTTTGGGCATTTGAGGCATTGCGTGTTGAGTGGCGGAACTCAACGCCGCGCTTTGCCTTATTACCAAAGCGAAGAAACAAAACATTAAATATTTAAATGGAAAATATTAAATATTTAATTTCCTCGACTGGGGATCGAACCCAGAACCTGGGTTCCCAGAACAGAACCAGAGCCAGAACAGTCACCCGCTTGTACCGCTGCGCCACGACAGGCCTGAATTTACTGTTTTTCTTATTTTGGTATAGGCGGTCTAATAAAGCGTGCGAAATAATTACATTCCTTAATAATTAATGTTGCAAGAAAAATTGTATGCCTTCCAGCGAAATGATATAGTATAAGGGCGGTTATACACGTGTCTCTTGAGTCGTATACTTGTATTTAGTTGTTTAGTACCTAAGAAATACGAGAGTGTTGTACTTTCGTTAAATGACGGAGCTTAACTCCGCGATTTGACTGTTTTTTATTAAAACGAGGAATTATAAATACTCCGATATCGATATAAGAATCGAGGCCTATGGTAAACCATAGACAGCCTTACTTTGTAGTAAATCTTATTTGTTTTTAAATTCAAGCTATAATTAGATAGATACTATTTTAAATTAACTTCTTGGAAAAAGTTCCAACAGTATAGTCCCAATATATACATATCTATCACGCGTAATATAATTATATCAAATATATTTATTATATTTATATCCTGCACATGACAGAGAACAAGGCTGAGGGTACTTGGGAACCTAGTGGTAAGACGCTACGTTCCCATTAAAATCATTTCTGTTCCCCAATTTCTGCTACATTTAAGTATTGCGTGTATTGAATTGCAGAACTTAACGCCGCGCTTTGCCTTATCGCCAGAGTGAATAATAAATATTTTTCTCACATACATTAGGAATAAAAAAATGTTATATTAAGGTTTTTTTTAGCTTCACACTGTATCCCGCACAAGGCAGCGTAGGCAGAGGGAACCCGGGAACCTAGTGTTAAGACACTCCGTTCCACTTCCGTTCCCCATTTTCCGCCGAACTTGAGGCTTTGCGTGTTGAGTCGCGGTACTCAACGCTGCGCTTTGCCTTATTATCAGAGCGAAGAAATGAAACATTAAATATTTAAATTGAACATATTAAATCATTTCCTCGACTGGGGATCGAACCCAGATCCCCTATCGGTTACAACCACACGCATGTGCCGCTGCTCCACGACAGGCCGCAGGTTTTTTTAATACTAAAATAATTTTCCATGCATATATTTATAATATAAAAACCTGACCTGTGTATAAAAGGCTTTACGCATAAAGTCTCGATAGCATCGTAAGACCGCCGCCGGCTACCGGGCGGCTAAGCGACGATTACCCACCACTCCTCTTTTTTTCCCAACCGATGCGAGATTATCGATAAAATAATTAAATGGTTACTCTCAAAATCGATCCTGAATCGAGTGTTGTTATCGGACGCGTTATTTGTTCTTTTTCGACTCAGACTGGTTTTGGGCCACAATTTTGCCTGTTCTTTTATTTTTGGCTTTCGATAAAATACCTTGGTAAAGGTATTGATAATGGTGTTCCTAGGTTTGATTCAAGTGCATGGATTGTATTATGTTTTTGTAGCTTCATTCTTATGCATGTTGATTGGAAATAGTTCATACCAGCAAGTGGTAATCGAGCCAATACCTGTTGTTATTACAGTCAGACGGTATGCTGCTGAGCCATGACGACTCATATGTGAGATATATAGCGTGGAGCTGAAAAAGGAAATAATTTTATTGAATAAGAAAATTCTATAAAATAAATTTGTTGGACTTATTAGTTTTTTTTAAAAGGCTAGTGGCATTATTTTTATTTCCGCACTCTAGTGATGCAAGCCGCGGTGTTGAGTTCCACCATTCATCGCGAGAAGTCAAACTATGTGTCCTCACATAGTTTGACTGGTTATATGGTTGTCTTAATTTCAGCGAAAAACTAAATTAAGTGAACTTTTTCAATACTATAGTTTATGTATCAATGTAAAACATAAGCTACAATTTATGTAAAGATTGTGAACAATTAGTGTATTATATTACTATTTAAAGTTAGAAATTCCATTTTTTTCATAATTCTAGTTAAAATTAGTTCTAAGAAATCAAATTCAACAGAAAGATCTTCTTGATCAGTGATAGGACACTTTTCTCATTATTTTTTACAGATTTTTCCTATTTTAAAACCACATTTACGCTACCCAATTACAGGTAAAGAAGGAATAAAGAAACTAGTGTTATGGCAGTTTCCTCCTCACAAATCAATTTTAGAAACTATTTATAAGTTGGTGAAGGTCTATCAGAAGCTTAAAATGCTTTGAGAATTAATCGACACACGCTTTTTAAGACTAATAGGTCTTAATTAGAATATTTTCCAATAAAAATAAAAAAAACTAAAATATATAGACTTTTCGTGGCGCCTATTTTGAATTAGAATTTACAATTATATAATAATTATTATTTTCTTTGACTGTTAAGTTATACAATCAATCTTTGCTTATGAATTGGGAACTACTAAGCATTATGTATGACACATTCCAAGTTTACGAGGTAGCTTTAACCGCACGCACGGTATAAACGACGAGCCATAGCTACCTTGAAGTTAGGTGATGAAGGAAATAAAGGAAGTGAAAGGGAAGAAGGATGTGGCAAATATGTGTGTCATCTCGTTATTTTAAGAAGGACAAATTTCTTATAAGCTTATAAAGTTTTTTAGCTTTAAAAAAATTAGAACATTTCGTTTTCCACTTTCCGCCCATATTTCAAGATATCAGGTATTATAGAACGAAACCCTACGCCGCAATTTCCTAGTTACCAGATCAAGGGTATGAAAATAATCCAGTATATCGAGTGGGAATCGATCCCACGACCATCTATCGCTGCAATAGGACTCTTGTACTCTTATAAGAAAATTATATTACAGATAATTTATTATAAATGAATTTTGTAATATATCTCCGAAAACTTTGAGCTACAAAAATATATTGGACTATTAACTAAACTGACACATTTTTATAATGAGTATGTAATATATTTTAATTCCTTTATTTAAAAAAAAATATACATTAGAACTGATATAATACAATAATTATTAACGAAGAATGGTTTTTGGATTATTTGGGGGTTTGATAACTTTATGTACAATAAGAAAACGTGCTTATTGTGTTTATGTCATATTGGACCAGATTTTAATTTTTTACTTCTACAAAAACAGCTTTATATTTATATTCACGCTGTATACCGCATACAGAAAGATAGACAGCGAGAACTTGGGAACTCAGTGTTCAGAAATTCCGATACCATTAAAACACTCCCGATCTCTACTTTCTACCCAATTCTTAAGGCGTAAGCATGTACTCGTACAATTTAAATATATTTGTAATAACTCTGTCATCATTTTACACTAAATTTCACCAAACGCATTATTTCAACCAATATCATCACATTAGAGGCCTATCGTGGCGCAGCGGCACAAGCGTGCGACTGTAACCGATAGGTTGTGGGTTCGATTCCTACTCGAGGAAATGCAATAATTAAATATTAAATGTTTTCTTC
>DWMZ01004993.1:0-10000 GCA_018249855.1 Eueides tales michaeli | reverse complement strand
TTCATTTTTCTTTCTACATAGCAATTGCATTTTATTTTTCTATCTAAACTATAGTTCTCAAAGCGAAATAGAACCTTATACCATCGCTAGTTGAACCAAATATTCACTTTATATGAAAATTTGGTCTAACGATAATATATTCACAAATTTGAATAATGCCTTGTGCTCTCGACGTTGACTGATAGTGAGTGACGTGACAGAATACTTATATGTACGGTGTGATTACTTTTTTTCTAACACTTTTATTTCAGCTTCACGCTGTATCCCGCATATAGGCGAGTGGATTGAGGGAACCTCAGTGTTCCCATTGAGACACCTACGTTCCCTACTTTCAGTCTATGGGCCTTTTTTTGTAGGGTCACGCTGTATATCATATATGGAACCTTTATTAAACTCTATGATGATGAGTCCCGCTCATCATCATAGATGATGGGCAAATATTTTAGTTAAAAAAAAAACTTAAATACAGACGAGTGAGAGATGGAAGGAATAGTTTTAACATAAACGTAGACACAAGAAGATTGGTGGTTTTATTCAGCTTCACGCTGCATCCTGAACATGACAGGGTAGGCAGAGGGAACTTAGGCACATAATGTTAAGACACTCCATTCTATTCCCCACTCTCCGCCGAATTTGGGGCATTGTTTGTAATGTGGCGGAACACAACGCCGCGCTTTTTATGTTGAAAACAATAGGTATATTAGTATATGAGAAATTGATTTGTACACTTAACTTTACTTTACGCATATAGTACAGAGGGTAGAAGGGACTTTGTGTGAACACAAGCCACTCTACCCAAAATTCAAATTTAGTGGCGAAACTCAACGCCGCGCTTAGCCTACCAAAGCGGAGAAATAAGACAAAGTGAATATAATCTATCCACCGTGTATTAATCTAAACGCCAGTTATCGTTACTTTGTTCTCACTGGGACACTCCCGCTCCTATTATTTATGTTCTAATAGTCTTATAATCAAATGAAATAAAACACAACTTTCATGATTTTAACAAATCAACGCCTCAGCGGAACTCAACGCCGCGCTTCATCTTACTGCCAGAGCGAGGAAATCAAAAATACCTCGTTTAGGAATCGAACCAAAATCATCGCGCTAAAAAAAATGACTTTGCGCTGCTGCGTCAAGACGGTTAAATGAAATACAAAATTAATTAAATTTTAATATATTTTAATCATAATTAAAATGCTATAGACACATTAGTTGTGGGTTCGAACTCCACTTGGAAGAAAAAAGTTTATATGTCCATTATTTTAGTTTTAAAGTTGGTAAGAAAAATCGCGGCGTTGAGTTCCGCCACTCTAACCCCAAAGTCTCTCCTTTCATAAATTATTTAAAAAATGCTCTAATAATATTTCCTACAAAATATAATGAAACAGAAACAACACACACAATTTCATAATTACATAAACCGTAATAATTGGTATTATGACAAGAAATAGAAATCAAAAGCTCATAATGACCCCCCGGAACCATTTCCCCTGCACGGGAGTCGAATCTCAAACCCGTTTGTGTCAATCAACTGTGACTGTGTGTGTGGGGAGAACGAAGGGAATGTCTATGTGTGTGTAATACAGGTATCGAGATAGTGTTCGTGTGTTGGAAATTTACCCTGTTTTTAGGGTAATTTTAGTGGATTTTGGTTGTTTCTTTTCGTGTTTTTTTAAATTGTTTTATAGTTAAATACAAAAGAGTTATGAGTAGAATAATAGATAAAATAAAAATGAAGTATTAATTGCTTGAATTTGCTTATATTTTATTTGTCTTTGGATTTTTATGTATGTATATATTATTTGAAATATTTTATATCAATAAGGCCGAATTCGAATCAAATCGAATCCGAATTACGAATACAGTAGAAACGACATTTCAACTGCTAACGTGGCATCCAATTTAGTGAGCGTGCCAACATCTGTCAGCTGTATTAATAATTCGGTCCCCTTGTAAGTGTGCTTACGAATTTGGCAAGTTAAACATAACCGAACAGAGTATTTTTTGATATAAACATGAGTGGAGTATGTTGTGTAGTCGATGAAGATGGTAAAATGCTTCTATACATTTTTCATAATCGAGGAAAGTGACGATAGTGTCATTGACGTGGGACATCAAAATAATGTCAATGGTCCGACCCGTCAGCACTGTAAGCACTAGTCAAGTCACATGTAACATCAAAGTCACACGAATTTTACCGCATCTGTGTGTTGTGGTACAGTATGACCGCTGTTTTGATAATTCGGAAAAGGGCTTATGAATAACAACACTTGATCAATACATTATAAAGAAGAAAGAAAAAAATTTTATGTAGAAAATATAGAAAATTTTCAAAAAATTAGATTATAAAACTTTCAAATATTACTAAAAACACTTTGAAAACCAAATAATAATTATTTCTGAAAACAGAAATTATCTTGAGTTCTTAATACACTCTAAAGTAAACGATATTTGATCAATTAATCAATCAAAATATTTAATTAGGTTTGATTTCCACTCAAGATAATTACTTATTTCAATTTTCTTACTCTGGTAAAGAGAAAAAAGTACAGCGTTAAGTTTCACCACCCAATAATTAATGTCTTAAAAAATAGATAGAGAGTGGAGAGCGGAACATTAAGCCCTCTCGGCATAAAAATGTTATAAAGCCTTAGCGTGAATAATCCTTTTGTGTCATAATATTTGTAATTAATGCAATTATTATATTATAACCACATACACATTTTTAAGCCCGCCGTTGCGCAGCAACACAAGCGTGTGACTGTAACCAACAGGTAGTAGGTTCAATCCTCACTCGAGGAAATGAAATATTTGATATTTTTATTCCTTCGCTTTGGTAATAAGGCAAAACGCAACGATGAGTTCCACCACTCAACACACAATGCCTCAAATTCGATGGAAAATGGAGAACGGAACGGAGTGTCTTAACACTGCGTTACCAAGTTTCCTCTGTCTACCATGCCATGTGCGGGATACAGTGTCAAGCAGTAAAAAAAACCTATAAAAACATAAACACTTTGACAAAAAAAAAACAAAAAAGGCAAAAAACCCATCAAAAATCAGGCAACACTGTCGCCACGAAAGCTACAAAACAAAATTCCTTGCCTCAGTCCGCGTTACACCACCGTCCGTGTTGCATGTCAGTGCAGTCAGTCAAATATATACGTATACGTAGTGTGTGTCAGTGAATTACCATACAGTTTCAAACATCTTTTCTACCATATTTCGAAAAGGGTAAGCCTATTTTATATATTCTTATATTTATATTTAAAGAAACTTTCATAGAATTACATTGATATTGATCGTATGAACTTAAAAGCTCTAGTTCTGAACGTATTTCAAATGTATAAGACGTAATTGATTGTTTATTAACATATTTTTTTTGAGGGAACGTAAATAAGTAAGTAAATATTGATTTTTTGTATTTTAAGTTGTAAATATTCTATATTTAGTGGTTTAGGGTAGTGTTAAGACACTCTGTGACTATTCGTCTAATATTTGATATATTGCTTATTGAGGCGCGGAACTCAACGCCGGGGGTTGTATAGCTGAGCGGAGAAACGAAAATAACTTAAATTTAACTAACTATTTTCTTCTTTTTTTCTTTAAGCTTTATCCACTACATAGTATGTACGCAGAGAGAATTTAGGAAGTTAGTGTCGACACACTCCATTTCCATTAAGATACTTCACTTCCAATTCCCACTTTTCTATCTGTTCCGTTGCCAGAGCGAGAAAAAAATTACTAAATATTTATTTCCTCGAGTGGAAATCGAACCCACACCCTGTCGCGTGTACAATTGCACGCTTGTGCTCTGCGCCTTATTTGACACTATTCATTACAATTATATTTATATTACTTATTTTTTTTTATCACGCTGTATCCCGCACAAGGCAGGCAGACGGAACCCGGGAACCTAGTGTTAAAACACTCCGTTCCACTTCCGTTCCCCATTTTCCGCCGAATTTGAGGCATCGCGTGTTTAGTGGCGGAACTTAACACCGCGCTTTGCCTTATTACAAGAGCGAAGAAATGAAACATTAAATATTCAAATTAAAAATATTAAATATTTCACTTCCTCGACTGGGGATCGAACCCAGAACCTGTCGGTTACAGTCACACGCTTGTGCCGCTGCGCCACGACAGCCCTCTATTATTTAATTTAGTATTACTATATGCTACCTAAGCTGAGGGTTCGATGCTCACTCGATGAAATTTAATATTTTCATTTCTTGGCACCGGTAACACGGCAAAGCGCGGCGTTGAGTTCCGCCATTCAGCACGCAACGGCTGGCAATGCCAAATTTGTAGCCAGTGGCAACGGAGGAATCTTAATGGGAACGTAATGTTTTTTCACTAGGTTCCCAGGTTCCCTCTGCTTATTTGCAACGCCGGGCTTTCGACGAGGCTTTCTATACTTGATCGGTTTGCAATTGCAGATGAGTTTATATGATTAAACTCGCTTATCTCAGGAATTCATACGAAATTAATAAAATAAACAATTTTGTATCGCTCAGTCCACTTTAATAGGCTATAGACTATAAGCTACAACGAACAGAAAAAAATAGTTAATTTTATTAGACCACACAGACAGCCATAGAAAAAAGCTTGTATCATTTTTTTTCCACTTCACGCCGTACCCCGCACATGACAGAGATTAGGTAGAGCGAAATTGGGAACCTAGTGTTCCCGTACCCCCCGATAACACTTCCGTACCCCACTCCCCATATAAAAAGTGTACCATTTAATTATTTTTATTAGTATAATTACATATTATATTGTATTATCATTGTTATTAATTATTCATAAAAACAAATGATTGCTTTCCGCCGTATCACGCAACTAACCGGAGGACAATTAATATTAAGACTCTATCTACCCAATTTCGAGACATTGCGTGTTGTATGGCGGAACTAAACGCCACGCTATGTATAAAACTAAAAATAAAACAATGAATTCTCTCGATTGTGAATTTTACAGCCAGACGCAGTTTTGATGCGCCATTACGTCTACAAATAGATATTGAATTTAGCCTTTTCTTAAATGCCATCGAAACCGTAAAAGCTTCATGAAAGTTGTTATTTTAATATAATTATTATATAATATAGCCTATATTGTTGTTATTTTAATACAATTATTATGTAATATAGATACTGTAAACGCGACAGGTTGTGGGTTCGATTCCCTCTCTAGAAAATGAAATATTTAATATTTTCATTTCCTCCACCACTCAATATGCAATGTTTCCAGAACTCGACGGAAAGTTGGGAACAAAAGTGTCATAATGGGAACAGAGTGTCTTAACACTTGGTTCCTTTATCTGAAGTAAATTAAAGCTAGCTCAGTTATATTATATGATATTATGAGATCACCAAAGAGTTTAATTTTTGTTCCCGCTGTTATTAAGTATTATTTGAATATATCTTGGAGTTATATTTTAAATACTTAATATTCTCCCTGATCAGTTAAAACAAAGTCCGGCGTTAAATTACGCCACTCTACAGACAATATTTAGAAACATTATCTGTAAGCCGAAAAAGAGTTAATCGTTTTAAAACAAGGTTCCCGGCTATTTAGGCTCCCTCGGCCTTCCTTGTCATTCACAGAAAAGAGAGTAAGACAATAATTTTTATATAAAAAAAAAACATTTTTGGCTCGAATCTGAAGCTGCTACCACTACCAATGTCAAAATAACATAAATTAATTCACGTAAACAATCGTTAATTTCTTGTCAGCAATTTGTCATGTCCAAGTGAGATTCTATATCACTTTCTGTTTGTTTGTTTATCACATTTTTCTCTTAAATTGCAAATTTTTGGCAGATAATTATGTGTTGATTGCCAAAAATATCGTCTGAATTAAAATTTTACACCGTCATGGCGCAGTGGGAGTGATTGGTTAAGGTTAGGCGAACTTATTTGGTCTGGAATTGTGTAAGCATTGAAATATTTAACTTTTCAATAAAGGGGAACCTGGGAACCTAGCGTTATAATAGCCGTTCCCATTATACCACTCCGTTTCCCACTTTCCGCTGAGCCTTAGGAAATTATGTGTTAAGTGGCGGAACTCAACGCCGCGCTTTGCCTCGTTGCCAGAGCAAAGAAATGAAAATGTTGAACATTAAGTAAATGCTAAAAAAAAAACATCGCGTGATTAATGGACAACTCCTAACCTGACCTAATCTAACATAACCTTCTGCCTATCCTGCTTTTGCGGGATACAGCGTGAAACTAAAATATTACATCACCTAAAAATCAAACCTACACCCCCATTGACAATCAGAAGCTGTACAAAATGTATATAGTTTAAAAAGGTTTAAATAATACCGCTGAGCACTCATGTCCGCCCGCATACGTACTTCACACCCTTTGTCATATTGTTACCCTTGGCTTAGCGATACGTGTTGAAGATCGCGGATTCAAATTCTGAAGTGTTCTTTTTTTAGGGGCACAATTATATATATATACATGAATTTAATTTTAGGGTTATTAAATTTTGTGAAAATGTGTCACGCTGTGTCAGTAGTGGAATAGGGAGAAGGAACCTGGGAACCTAATGTTAAACCCCTCAAAGTGTCATTCAAATTCCCAAGTGCGCTAAGGCTCGGTTTTAACTAAAGGAAACCAAACATTTAATATTTTCATTTCTTCGCTGTGGCAACAAGGCAAATCGCGGCAATAACTTAACTAGCAACACCTCGTGCGGTGGAAAGTGGGGACCTAAAGTGTATAAATAGGAACGAAGTGTGTTAATGCTGGGTTACCAAGTTCCCTCCGCCTACCATACCATGTGAATGTGAAACTAAATGTCCAAGCGGGCGAAGCCGCGAACAGCACACTAGCTTTATATAAAATGGACAAAGTATATGTCGGCGCCTACACCTATATTTTCTTTTAAAGAGTCCGTTTTACAATGAAAAACACAGTAATATTATTTATTTTAATCTCGTACGAGAGCTTGTACAGTATTCAACCGTTTTACAGAAATCTGAGCTTTTTCAATAAAAGCTTTTTGAATAAATTTTACAACTTGCAACTGCAACTTCCGTTATGACAAGTAATTTAAATTATATAATAACGAACAGTTCAATATTCTTAATTAATTACAAATACAATTTTACATTATTATAAATAATTTATTTTACACAAATTACAATAATTTTAATAAATAATATTCATGTTTTACCATATTAGCTTAAAGATGGCGATGGCGTCACACAGGATACACATTAAAGGAAGGTTCATTTATTGCTTTTTTTTTTAGCTTCACGCTGTACCCCGCACATGGCAGGGTAGGCAGAGGGAACCCGGGAACCTAGAGTTTCAATTCGTTTTATTTTTCAATATTTAATCATTAAATTTTAACAATTAAGCAATTATTTATTATTATGAATAGTCAATATTGTTACTATTTTTATAGTGTGGAAATTTATAATTCTAACGAATTGTCGTTGGGTAGCGGAAATTTGTAAAAACCCTACAGAGATGCTAACAACATAAATAAGTTGTAACAAGCGTATAAAAATTTCGACGGAGCTTGGTGAGAACGAATGGATTAGTTGGTCAGCGCTTGGACGGATTCCAAGATGCGCGGGTTCAAATCCTGCTTCGTTCAAATTTTTATACGTTAATTAATACATTTCAAGATATAATTTGTTATTACAAAAAGGTTATTTATAATATCATTTTTTATTTAGTTATAAAATATATTTAAAAACAATAACAACTTTACACATAATGAATTGCGCCCATATACATAGACTTATGGACACCTTTAATTAAATTAAATAATACAATACTAAAAATAATCTCATTAACATATTTTGTGTGTGAATTGTTATGGTTTCCATAACGTCCATAGAAGACAGAACTGAGACTGTCGTGGCGCAGTGGCACAGTATCTAAAGACGGCTACAGGTTCGATTTCGATTTAGGTTAACAAATTATTTGCACTAAAATTCACCACACTACTCATACAGCCTTGAAAACAGAAAAGTGGAAGAACAGTGTCTTATCACTCTGTTTCCTGCCTATCCTGCAAAATGCGGGATACAGCGTGAAGCTAAAAATATATATTTATTTCACAATCCAATACACAGTAGTAACAAATTAGGAGTCATTAGCGCTTTACAAACAAACCGACGATGCAATAGGACAAATATTTACATATGTATATATATATAAATATATATAAGCACTAGTGAATTGCCGCTTATATGTAAAAGTGTCGATATAAATGATATTTTTTTTTTAATCACGCAGTATCCCGCTAATGGCAGGGTAGGCAGAGGTAACTTGGGAAGTTATTCACGCTAATGGCAGGGTAGGCAGAGGAAACTTACCACAACTTCACGCTATATGTTGCACATGGCAGGGTAGGCAGAGGAAACTTGGGAACCTAGTGTTAAGACACTCGGCTGCCAATTCATGACACAATTTTTTAAATATTGCGTTTTGAGTTGGGTAGCTTAACGCGGTTTGTGGGAAACGGAGTGTATATGCGGGATACAGCGTGAAGCTATAAAGAATATTTTGCGTTCAAGAAGTAATGGCATTAATATGAAATTTGCTGTGTGTAATCTTTTTATCGACAGTTTTTTTTTAACAGTTAACAGTTTTTATGTTACTAGAAAGGAATATTAAATATTATTTTAACACAAGCTCGGCGTTGAGTTCCGCCACTCGTAAAAAAATTAAAAACGGTAAACAAAGTATCTTAATATTAGGAAAAAACGTTAAATTCTTTTATTTTATCCCGCAAATGCCAGTTTAGACAGAGGGAACTTGGGAACCTAGTGTTAAGACACTCCGTTCTCTACCTTCCGCCAAATTTAAAAGAAGAAATGAAAATATTAAATATTTAATTTCCTCGAGTGGGTATCGAACACACAATTTACAGCCGCACGATTCTGTCCCTGCGCTACGCCAGACTAAAATAAAAAAGCTAAGATCGATATATCAAGCCTCTCGTAAAACATCGATATATCGAAGCCCATCACTACACTGTAGCTGCAATTCGAAGATAACGCATACAAATAGTGATGTGCATACAATTACCATAAATTATCGATTAGCTGAGCAAATACGGATAAAGCCTGGAAATTTCAATTTAATATCAAAACATACCAGTAATTTAATGAAGGCGTCATAGTTATAGACTTAGCAGGTGTGGGATTCGATGCTTAGTTTAGACAAATACTTTATTTAATATTATAATTGTAATTTTCTCTCCAGTAAAGAGAAAATCGAGTTTAAATTCTACCACTCAACTTTAAAGGTATTGAAAATTGGACGTTGCGTGAAAAACGAAGTGTTTCAACACTAAGTTTACTCTGCCTATCCTTTTATATGCGGGTTACAGCGTGAAGCCAAGAAAAGTCTTATGTCATGTAGTGATACAAGTTATTGGCTCTAATGCGACAGGTTGTGGATTCGACTTCCAGTTTAGGGAATGATATATCCAATATGGTAATGGTAATAAGGAAAGTGGGGAACGGAAGTGGAACGGAGTGTCTTAACACTAGGTTCCCGGGTTCCCTCTGCCTACCCTATCTCGTGCGGGATACAGCGTAAAGCTAATAAAAAAAATCGGTTAAAAATGGGGAACGAACGTGTTTGAATGCGAATGGAGTGTCTTAACACTAGGTTCCCAAGTTCCCTCTGGCATATGCCGATGAAGGCTAGTAAAATATATTATTGTAATTGGAGAATATCATCACTATGTCATTCTTTGTATCAAAATAAAATTATATTTTTATAACTTTTTTTTTAAAATCCTAATTCATTTTTAGGAAAGAAGAATACACAAAACGTATACAAATTTGAACGCATCGGGATTTGAACCCGCACCTCTTGGAAGTGTATTTATGATTTTTTTGATCATATTATCAAGAATTCTTTCTTCTATAAACGAACGTCTAGACGGGAAATAGTATTTATATTCATTTTCCGTCGCTTAGAAGCTTCTTTAGGTCTCGAATTGACAAGAAACCTATAAG
>DWMZ01004992.1:0-11281 GCA_018249855.1 Eueides tales michaeli | reverse complement strand
TTCATACAAAATTAGTGTCATATATGCCAGCAAACTTAATTTTGTCAGGTTTTATCAATTGTATTTTCCAGACATACAATTCTGCACTTTTATTGTACTTTTATATATTTTTTGTCAAGTTTAGTGCAATTTAGTCTTAACAATATAATATATATATATATATATATATATATATATATATATATATATATATATATATATATATATATATATATATATATATATATATATATATATATATATATATATATATATATATATTTATAGAAAAGAAAAACGAATCCGAGCAAGGAGGCCTAATGTGGAAAGGCACTCTGTTCTTCACTTTGTCCCAAAATTTGCAGCATAGCATTGCTTACCGTGCTCTACCTTCTTGCCAGGGGAATGAAAAGAAAATAATAAATAATTCATTCGCGAAATTGAACCCACAACTGTCGCAATTACAAACACATGTATATACCCCCCTACGACATGACGACGGTATCTTATAAATATAATATAAACGACTTCTTCATAGGGATATATAGATTGACTCTTGATAAGCAGATTTGAGCATGAAATCCTACAATAGAGCTATAACTTTTTAAATAAATAGTTTTTTCGTCAATACTATTCCATCTTGCCTTCCAGTTGTGGCCTCAAATCCAGTGTCAATTACATAATTATATTAGAACTCTCAGCTAAAATCTTAGTGTGATATGATAAGTATGACAGCAATGTTTTGATAATAATAATTTATTAGTTTAAAGGCAACAATATGAAATCTCTTGATCTTGACCTTTCCGCTTATGACATATTTATATTGTTGCAACATTTATATATTGTCATCTGACAATTTGAGTGAAACGTAAAGAAGGGGGAGGGCTACAAAATTGTAAAAAAAAATGTCACTTGGACATTCTCGAGCGAAGCTAATTTTTTTTTTTGGAACGAAATAATTCAAGGATTACGAAAAATATATAATCTGACAATTTTGCGTTACATCCAAATCGTCAGATTATTATATAAGAGCATTTTTTTAGGTTCACTTAACATCCCCTTCGAAAATCTGACGCGCTCGATAAAGATTTTTTTTTTCATTTCTCACCCCTACGTACGGCCATCCCCATCACTGAAATAGTCAGATTAACATACGTACATTCTTAAAAATACGTAGGTCGTGTATAATATCATTATCTGACACGCTCGAGTATGTCCATGGAAGTATTTTTTTTTTACATTTTTGAAAATCTATAGCCGCTTACTCCACTGATGAAATGGTATGTTTTATATGACATTTTTCTTTTTTTATCATCTAAGCTTCACAACCCATTAGGTCGGAGCTAACGTGACTTATTCGACCAATTATAGAAAAAATGACTTTTAAGAATCTGAATTATTTACGACTAGCGACCTGCCCGCGGCTTCGCCAGCTTGAATTGCACTTATTTACCAATATAAAATAATTTTGTGTTCTTATAACATTATCACTTTTAAGACAATATCGATATCATTGAAAGCTGTAATTTAGCTAAATGTATAAAATTTCTGTAGAAATTTTGCTGAACTATTCCTTTAAAAATGATTTTTTTATTTACTAACGTATTGAATTAAAAATAACACTAAATGTTGAGGGAATGTTGCCAAAATATAATACTGAAAACTGCATTTGATTCTAGCTGGCTTTAGCGCGTACAAATGCACAGACATATACCAACAGACAAAAGTTTTAAAAATCATCAATCAATCATTTTGGGCCCTATTACAATAGTAAACATCCCGTATAAGATTTTTTAAATGTATCTTTCACCTCCAGATAGTGATCGGTTACAGATTTATTATAAGTAGGTATAGATTAAACGAGACCAAAATAATACCAATAATTGATAAAAAATATACCTCGTACAAGACTAACCCTTATAACTATACTTATTAACTGTTTAATATTTAAATACACATTATATAATTTATAGTATGATTATGAATATAATTAGCATACATCTTACGAGTTCTCAGTGCTTTTGTACAAATGCTTTTGTACAAAAGTCATTGAATTAGAATAGATAAGACAATTGTTGTTAATAAAAAAAATACTCACTATTGTTTAAACAGATAGGTGCGTCTTACGATTATGTTTATGTAGCAATGTACATATGTGCTTACACGTGACAGACAATAATTAAAAAAAGAAATGGTAACTACTTACTGTCCTTTTGCAGTTTTAATTTGTTGACGTCATAATATCATTTTAAAATTAATAATAATCTGAACTATCACGAGTGTAAGTTAGCGGTTTATACATGAGTGTATCTAGAAATATTTTCCAGACCTGGCCATAGGGCCTGGATTTTAAATTAAAAAAAATTAAGGGTACATTTTTAGTAAAAAAAAAAAATCTGGGGTAGGCACAAAACTTTTCTAGGATGGGCAGGGCGCACACGGTTCTATATTCCTACGCCGATGGGTTTATGCAATTTTGACATCTGGCAATATATTTTCAATTAATGACATTGTTGTTATATTTTTAAATTTTAAATTCATCGTCAACAGACAAATTTGAAGTAAATCTACCATCATAACAAGTACACTTCGCACTACGTTACACTTACTTAGATACGTACTTTACTACGTCATGACATCATATTTTATATTTGATTTCGATCCAGTTTTAATTTTAAATTATCAATCATTACATTACATCCGATGTAATAATAACACGATAAGTGTATAAATCAAATTAAAACGCTTAAGTACCTATATTTTATATATACATATATGTATGTATCTGTAACATAAAACTATATCATAATTTCGCTCAACAGCAATATTTCAAATTTCACAAAGTGTACATACCAATTGAGAGTAGAGGTGGGCATAGAGATAGGCCGAGGGAATTTGGAGACCCAATGTTAAGTCCGTTCTGTTCACCACTTTGCGCCTAATTTGAGGCATGCGTGATGAGTGGCAGAACACAATACAGCGCTTTGCCTTGTTACCCTCTGGTAAGAATGGATGGAAGAAATGAAAATATTAAATATTTTCTTACTTTGATTGGGCATCAATTCTACAGTGTGTCGCGTTTACACTATTTACACATAACTGTCCTTAACTATAAATATTATTTAACTTTTCTTTTGCAGAGTGTTTGACAGCGTTAGTTCAGAGACCACGAGACATTACGTATATCAGTAAATATTTTTCATAATTTTATTGTTTAACAAAATGTCCGTTATGGCGCAGGTGCACAAGCGTGAGACTGTCAACGCAACAAGTTGTGGGTTCAATACCTATTGAGGATACCGTGCCATGCTTGTGCTTTGTGAATTGTTTCTTTTGTAACAAATACCTAATAAGTCAAACAACCTATTTGCTGCTTATAACTTTTTTCCATTTATCAATAATATTATTAAAAAAATTTTAAATTACAATAAAGAAATGTTTTTTTTTTACCAAATGAGCCTAAAATCTACAATTCAGTTATATAAGTACTAGAGTAACACAGTATTGCGCATATAGCATCCTAGTGTTAATTGCATTTCATTCCCATAAAGGCATCTGTTTTCCATAAATTTACGCCTAAGTCTGGATGGTCTGTTCTGGCATTGCGTGTTAGCACACAAATTTGAACGTTTTTATGGTTTTAAATTTGTTAAGCTTCTTAAATTTTACTAAACAGTTAGCTAAAAAACTTTAACGAGCCTTCAATGTTTTAAATTTGGTCGGAATACGACTGACCTATAAATATACTGTTTATATTAATCTCAATTTGGAATGGGCGATAGATTAGCAAGGTTCATTAGTAAGAGATAAGTCAGCCTTATTAAAAAGTTCCCTTGACATATTTTTATATTTAAATTATATTTAAACTATATTAAGTATGTATTCAATGAAATTTGATGAGAAATGAAGAATGAACAAGCTTTTCATGGTGCTGGGGCACAAGCATGAAACTGTAAGCGATATGTTGTGGTAAGGTAGACAAAGGGAACTTGGCAACCTAGCGTTAAGACACTCCGTTCCATTTCCGTTTCCCACTTTCCGCCAAATTTGAGGCATTGCGAGGCGGTACTCAACGCCGCGCTCTTGCCTTGTTACCAGAACGACGAAATGAAACATTAAATGTATAAATTGAAAATATTAAATATTTCAATTTCATTGAAAATATTTCATTTTTCTAGCCACTCAACACACGATGCCTCAAATTCGGCGGAAAGTAGGGAACGGAACGGAGTGTCTGACTCTAGGTTTGTGCGTGAAGCTGTTATATCAAGATATTTATACATAATTATCTGTCATTAGTTGTTATCCCAAGCCGTGTTTCAACAGTATATGTTACATGTATACATATTTAGCTATAGACATTATGACTATAGTATATCAGCTTCGATATTAATACATTTAAGTAAACAAATCTGTTGACATTATTGGAAATATTTCATCATTCATCATAAAGTACAATTTCAAAAATTTTATTGGATACTAGTGACCAAAGCGCGGCTTCGCCCGCTTAATTTTTTTGTTGTACCTACTAGTCAATCACTATTATTTAATTTATTTATATGTATACTAATCTGTATTACTTTCGTGTTCTGATAATATTTATATATTGAATACAATATCTATACATTGACAACTAAGGTTTAAAGCCAATTCAATAAAACAGCTGTTATTTTACAATAATTTGGTTGAACAAAATATTTTACAAATTCAAATTCAAATTCAAAATATTCTTTATTCAAATAGACTTGAGAAAGTACTTTTGAATCGTCACGAACATAAAAGTAATTTAACTTTTCAATATCGAATATTGTTACAATTTCATTGTTTATTACAATGGTGACTATCTTGCATGAAATTCAAATGACCTTAATTAAATGCATTTTTATCATTCAAATATTCTTGGACAGTGTAGTACGCTTTCTTAATTAACATTGCTTTAACATTTATTTTAAACTTTTCCAGTGGCAAATTCAAAATACACTGCGGAATACTGTTCTGTTATACAATAATATGATTTGTAAAAAACCAAAAATATAAGAAGCACAGACAAAAGGCAGTTTTGAATTCGATTACACTGAGAATAGAGTCCCTCAACGTAAGCCCTACTCACAATTTTATACATAGATAAATCTATATTATAACCAAATTATATACATATATAAAATCTTCTCTGTCATGGCCAAGGCTGTTTGGGTTTTACTGTTCGATGTAGGTACCTGTAAGTTGTATTCTGTAGAAGTTAATCAAAAATTTTTTTTTTAAATTTATAGTATACAGCAGCGATTTTTTTATATGTAATAGTTGTTGACGTAGAAAATTGATATTGATTTATCAAGTACAAGCTGGAAGAAAAGGTGCTTGAGAATATATATAGGTATATATATATATATATATATATATATATATATATATATATATATATATATATATATATATATATATATATATATATATATATATATATATATATATATATATATATATATATACCATATTCTGATCACTTATTTTCTCAATGTGAACACTTAAGAACGTTTTTCTGTATTTTCATTGTGACGTCCTCGCTAATATCTGGATTTGATCAACGAACTACGCATAAACCCTACAAAAAGATCGCAGCTTTTCTTCTTTCTTTGATTCTTTCATGTTTGACATTTTGCCGCGGCATTAGATCTTCAAAAAAGTTGCTTTTATTTGAATTATGCAATACGATAAATATCTGTATTTTCCATCTTTTTATTTTGACTACTTTTGGGTATCCCCGAGTTATCACTATCTACTTAGTACGTAATAAGATTGAATACTTTGAAAATCACGCATGAGTTGTAGCAAAATTTATATGATTAAAAATAACACTTGTATAATGAAACATTAAAAACGTCATGTCATAGAAATAATTATAACGGATAGCGCGAAGTGATCTTGTGCTCAACTGGCACGCTCAGAACGCCATAATTTAAGAAAAAGATAATTTGAGCTATTTCACCTCAAATTATTGTAAACAAACAAAATTTGAAATATTAAGAAACTTTAGACAGAAAATTCACTAAATCTTCTTAGCTTGTCTTGTTACTCATAAGCTGTTAATACTCAATACTATGTTCATATAACAAAGAAATACAGCTAAAAACCACCGCGAAAACGCAACAAGGATCTCGATTAAAAAAACCACGCTCTCATCGGCTTTTTTATTCAGGAGGTAAGGCGCCACAGACAGAAATGTCAAATTTATAACACCTTTCATTTAACACCGCGGCTTAAAAATGAATGAATAAAAAATTATAAAGATACATACCCAAAAAAAATACATACCCATAACTTTCAACGGATTTAACGGAACTGGCTGTTGATTCGTTTTCACTATTTTTCGTAGAATTTCTTTTAACCCGCATTATGTTATTTTAAAATAATTATACATTAACTTATAATAATAGTTCGTAAAACACTAAATATAAAAAAAAGTATCAATAAAACGGAGTACGTGGTACCAGCCCGAGAGATAATATGAACTCAGAGGCAGGCCATACATAAAATAATGCGAGACTCGAGAGTAATAATGAGTAGAATTGATAAAAAATACAAATGAGACACATTTGTTTACATAAGAGTCATGATAGCTCATATTACTAGTCGATTTTCGAAAGAGAAAGCTATTGACTTAACAATTTTAATCACCTTTTTTTATGAATCCAAAGTCCCAATATAAAATTGTAAATAGTAAATTCTTTTAATATGTGTTTTGTTTTTATTTATTAAGCTACCAACATTTGAAACAGAATCACTGCTGCCATCATAAGTTAAATTAATTATAGACCAAATGATTTGCTCCAAGAAGCTATACTATCCACTTCACTTTGTTTGGGTCTCAAGGTCTTTGGGTAGAGACAGTCTTAGTACACTCGACCAACTTAGATACATACCATTAAAATTAGGTTGCAGAAGGGTTCTGTTTTCAGCATCACGTTTTATCCCGCACTTTACGGGATAGGCAGAAACAACTTGAAAAAGTAATTTCAATGTTAACTATGTTTCCGCTGACTTTGAAGCATTGCATTTTCACAGTCACAGGCCCTTAAGGGACGGGACAGAAAGGTTCTTGATTTAGCTTTAGGAGATTTAATTTTATAAAAGCTATGTATATGTATAAATGTAAGGATACTGGCCGTGCTTTTTAACGAGCGTTCATAAGATCGAGGGAACGCAATTCGAGAAACTATGTTTATATTATATATAAATAAGCACCGTTTACTAAATATTTTACGCGATTGAAACGGCGATTGATTTTCAAAATACAAGTGTTAAAGTCGCCCATTATAATGGTATGGTACTAGGAAGACTTGTAATTCTGTAGCAAAGCCTCAAATGATAAAGAGTAACCAACCGCAAGGCCAGGGTTATAATAGACACCAAGAAGGATTTTAGTATAAATAAATACAGACCTCAATAAAAAAATTGTTCTGGTCACAAAAGTGTAACGCCATATCCCACTTAATCTATGTGATCGTTACGGATCAAGTGAAATTCTGGATGTAAATAAGGAGCCAAAGGCAGTCATTATTTTAACCAGTTTCCGACATTAAAATTACATGGATATTTTTACTATTGAAAGAAGATATAAAATCTAGAAAATATGCATCCAGATGAATTATGTTAAAAATTTTCATCATATCTAAGAAATTATGACCTAATGTTCTGTTAATCTAAGCGTAGGAATACTGAGAACTATCAATATTGCTCATAATAGGTACTTTTCGGCTAGACAAGGATTGAATATTCAAATTATCACTTTTAAGAAAATATCTATACTTACATACATAGAAAACTAAATTTTATAGAAATAAATATTTAACGGTACGCTCGTATGTTTTATTTATCAACCGATTAATAAAAACATCCCTAAATGTTGAGGGAAGGTTGCCAAAATATAATAGTGGCAACTTCATTTAAATCTAGTAAACGTTTCCGAGATAAGATATCCGTATAAACGCAGACAAAACATACAAAAATTTTACATGTACAGACAGTGATCAGATACAGACTCAAGGCGGTTGTGTATTGTCCCGACAATCGACATACCCATGAGCGATACCAAATTCTCGCAGAAATCCTTTACTGCCCAGCATCACTTTAAAACAAACTCCCTATTCCGGGAAATCCTTCCTTAATGTCATTTTAATCCTAATTAAAGAAACATTTATTATATGAGAGACAGTCATTTCTTATATATTTTTTGTTAGTCCTATTCTTCTTCACTTTTTGAGCAAAACAGCCACAAATGCGAAGAACAATTTTATATGTGTATCTCCATATATATGTTTATATAAGTATATTTTATATATATGTCCTTACATATTATTATAATTATATGTGTATGCATTTGATATGTATTATGTATATTTACAATTGTACGAAGGATATCACTGCACTTTAATCTCTCCCTGCTATTTAACAGTCATCCACTCATATTGGTTGGCTGAATGAGATTTCTTTTAGCAATAAGCCCAACTTACTTTCAATTTAGTTTTTCTTATATTTTTTTAAGTGCAATAAATAAAACATAATTAAAGAAAACAAACTTCAAATTTATTTACAAATTCAATATGTACAAACTAATATTTTACTTAAGTTTTACAAGATTTAAGCAGATCATTGTTGTCAGCTTGGAAAAATAAAAAAAAATGATGTTTAATTGTACTAATCTAAAATTTTGATAATTTTCCAATATGGCATAACAAAAATCCAACACTAATGTAGGTGGAAGATGAAACATCTTTGGCATTATGCCTAACAAATAATGAATGATCGATGTGCAATGAATGAAAGTGAAAATTACACTATACTAATCTACTAATAATTTAAAAAATATGATCTCCAAACTTTAAATAATATATGGATAAAAGACAGCTAATAAATACTTGTAAGATCTAAGTTTACAAAGAAATTAACTAAAACATGACTGGCTGGATTAGAAAACTAATAAATTTTTAAGCTTTTAGTTTTTATTAAGCAAATTACATGTAAATAATTTTGGCGTTTATAAATAAACAAGATTTTTAAGGTAACACCACACTAATCACAGTGCAGGTGAATTTGACAAAATATTAATCACAATCATGGGATCGCCATTCAAACCAAGAAAGTAATCACTGGTCACCAGGTCTGATCATTTCGACCAATGCTATATGCTTAAAGACAAAATAAAATAATATAATATTTTATTTTGTCTTTAAGCATATAGCATTGGACAAATTTAAATTAAGTCCTAACTTATCCTTTCGTGAACATTTTTTAAAAATAACATTACTAAGTACTATACATTATGTTTAATTTAAACTAAAAGTTGATAGTAATAAAGTGATTAATTAGCATTTCTTTTTGATGTTATCTGGAATATCTAGATGTTGAATCCCATCTTCCTCATACAAGCCTTGTGTTCTTCAATCAATGGTCCACAGTTTTCTTCACCATTCTCAATAATGCTGAAAGAGTGTAAAGATAGAATTTATTGAGATTCAAAGTTGTTTTATATATGAGGAATAAATTCTTTTAATTATTATAATTTATTTGTTAAAAAATCATTAAAAAATACAATGAAAAATAAAGCATGCATGTATATGTAAAAGAATGCATGTTATGCACCGCTATTTAATTACGTAACTAAGAAATTCGCCGCAATTACAAAAATAACCTTACCATGCATCGCGGGCTCTTTTAGTTTCCGGACAGGCACAACAGGGTTTTAGCTTAGGTTTTTCAGCATTAGCCGGAACTGGGGCCTCCATTTTCACATCAGCAGCTTTCGCACTTGCGTTACCCATTATTTTTAATATTCCTAAATATGATGCAATAAAAATTACAAACAAGTGCCTTTTTCGTGAAACCTGCCGTCAAATCTAAAATGACACTGTCCTGTCGTATGTCATTTGTCAATGACAGCTTCAAAAGTCCATGCGCAATTTCTATGATAGTTTTTGTTGCCATAAAAATTAAGAAATAATAAGTAATTAAAAATAATACGGTAACTTAAGGCCGTTTTCTGAATTATCAAAACAGCGTTCAAAGCGTACCACAGATACGCTAAAATTCGTGTGACTTTGACGTTACATGACTTGACTAATGCTTACAGTAGTCACTATCGTCACTTTCCTCGATTACGAAAAATGCTTGAAATACAAGCATTTTACCATCTTCATCGACTACACTACATACTCCACACATGTTTATATCAAAAAATGCTCTGTTCGGTTGTGTTTAACTTGTTAAATTCGTACGCACACTTACAAATTGGTCGAATTATTAATACTGATAACAGCCGTTGGCGCGCTAGCTAAACCGGAACCCACGTTAGCAGTTAAAACGTTGTAAGTGCTATTTGCACCATTCGGAAAATGGTCAAAGTCACATGATTTTAATGTTACCATATTTGTAAAATTTAGTACGTAGTTTGAATTTACATAATCAATAGAACTACTTTTATGAGTAACATATTTTATATAATAGGTCAGGTATATTTATTTACGTGTTGAGATTGCCATTCTCTACATGAGCTAAATTAAAGTTGTACAGTAGAAAATAAGATGATTCTTTAATGTTATATAGGGCAAACCGCGGCGTTGAGTCCCGCCACTAAACACGCAATGCCTTAAATTCGGCGTAAAATATATTTAACATTATAGCTTCAGGCTGTATTTTGCACATGATAGAGTAGACAGAAGGAAGTTGAATATCTAGTGTTAAGACACTTCGTTCCGTGCTACACTTTCCGCTAAATTTGAAGCATTGCGTGTTGAGAGGAGGAAGTCAACCACGCGCTTTGCCTAAATGTTAAATTGAAAATATTAAATGTTTTCAATTTAATATTTGCACAAAGCGCGTGTAATAAGACGAAGGTTCTGATATTTGAAAAAAATGAAGAAAGGACAGAAAGCAAGATCAGTGTAAATTATAACCCTGCGCCACGATAGGCCCTATCAAAATGTTATAATTAATGTAGTATTTAATCAAAATAATGGTAAATATTTTACTCCCTTGTTTTTCATATTGAATGATCAAAACGTGAATGGGTTATTAAAACGACTATATATTTTGCAAAAATTTAATTGGACAGGCAAAAACTAAAAACCAATCGTGCAAAAACTATCTTTAAACTCAAAAACAAACTGTAAAAACTTAACTGGAATAATGCATGAACTTAGCCCATGATTTAACTACACTTACATAAAAATTTAGTAATAAAAAGTATTATTTCATAATCACTTAGTAGGTAAAAGTCTAAACATATCATAATCATAGTTTAAAAAGA
>DWMZ01004991.1:0-11283 GCA_018249855.1 Eueides tales michaeli | reverse complement strand
ATATATATATATATATATATATATATATATATATATATATATATATATATATATATATATATATATATATATATATATATATATATATATATATATATATATATATATATATCTATATATATATCTAAAGATAACTTATGCAATTTTCTATTATTTTACGTTTCTTTTTTAGAAATTAAAGGTTTAGTATATTATCTTATGAAATAAATATTAATAATAGTATTATTGTAGGTGTAAAATATGCTTTGGCAATTAATTTTAGGATACTTGTTTTTCTATTAAAATTGTTAGTATCTTACTATTACTGTGTTGGTGATTATAATAACGAGCACACAAACATACAAACAAATAAATAAAATGACAACTATTGTTTACTTGGTTGTTTGATACTTCGATAAGGAATAATGAAGGGGTTATTCCAATTATAAATAAAAAAAAATAATATCATAAAAATAAAATAAAAATCTTTTATCAACATGCAACATAGGCTCATAGTTGATTAGAACAATAGAATTACATAAGAACTATGTTAGTAAAATAAAATACAAACAAAATGAAATACAATAAAATGCCATACAAAATAAAATAGAAACAAAAAAATCATTACAAACAAAATTTAAATAAAATAAATATCGACCACGGGGAGATTGTTCCGGTTACATTTTGCTCATGCAACCTGATAAACTTTCCCCTAGTCGGCCCATCCGATCTATCTGCAAATAGCTTCAGGATGCTGTCGGTGCTTACCCTTATCCTTTTTTTTTAAGACCGACGCCTCCTTTTTACGCGTTATCGCGGAATAATCATCTGTATAAGTATCTGCAAACATGGCCGACGCATTACAGTGATAAGGGATCATCAACAGCGCCCTGAAGGCATTATTATATTTAACTCGCAGAATGTAGGCTGCTCTTCGGATACTCTTTGGACAGCTAGCCCAAAGGCCACCCTGTAAAGTGTTTGGCAGTAAGCGTTAAACAGTGCAATTTTAATAGGTAATGAACAACCAGCAAACCTTCGAGCGACCTTATTGGCCCTTACAGACATTGCCGAGCGTTCTCTTTCCATGTTTTTATCATCGTTAAAATTTTCATTAATAATATGTCTAAGATATTTTCATTCAGTTACCCTCTTTACAAGTTTCCCACTAAGTTGTACAGGTAGGACACATGTTGGATTTTATTTTTTCATACAAAGACTAACAACTCACCTTTCTTAAGATTGTATATTAGGCCCTGCTTAGCATATTCTTCACAAATTGATATTAACTTTCTAATTCCACAAATGGAGGGACTCAGGAGCACCATGCCATCTGCATAACTTAAGTTTTTTACACATACAACATCTACATAGCATCCGATATCTATGCTGTTGAGCTTAACCCGTTATTCATTACCATAAATATTGAAAAGCCTCGGAGAACTGAGACTTTCTTGCTTCACTCCACAATCAAGTTTATCTTTATATGCCTCAGATAAAGCATTTGACCATTTTACAATTTTTTTTCATTATCATACCAGATCGACGACGTTATTGAAGCAGGAATGGTGCTGCTCCGAAGCTTTTACTACAGAATATTGTAAGAAACCAGGTCGAAAGTTTTTGACAGGTCCAGGAAACAAGTATACGCTGGTGTTTTTCTCTCAGTATAATATTTTTGACAGCGTGCTTCAACGCAAAAATGGCACTTTCAGTTAATAGCTTAGATCGAAAACCAAACTGCAAATCGTACCCACCGATGTGAGTCGAGCACGCTGTCAAATATCTTGGCTATCACAGGCCGTTAGTGACCCTTATCTGCTGTCTCTTTTCCTTTTTTTAGATTAGGTACAACTACTGTGTCCAAGATATCCTGTAGCAAGTAAGAATGACCTACATAGAGATTGAAGATCATTGTCAACACTCCTGGCAGATGTATACTAGCATTTTGAAGATGCTCTATGCTAAGTCCATCGTGTCGGCGATGATTTGATTTACCTATCTTAAAATCTTTTATTTTTTTACAATTGAACCTTATATGGGATGTTGGTTGACATGACTCAGCATCGCTTAGTTCCGGATGAAATTCAAGAGTTAAAATAACTTTAAAATTTTCTCTTAAAAACTTAACTCTGGCCTTTCCGTGAAATTCTTTAACGTGCTTAGTCATTATGCCCTTATCAGCCCCTTAACGTTTATGCCCTTATCAGCCCCTTAACGTTTATTTATACAAGCAGCGTCGCATAGTATGCAAATAATATATTTATACAGTTTGTCCAACTAACTCTTATTTTGTAAGCAAAAAAACCACTGGTTGGCATTTTTCCGAGAAAAAACCTTTACGGCCGGAGTATACAGTGTCCACAGTGCTACCATCTGCACAGCAATATATGCTAGAATTCTCCAACATATCATTGATATGCAGAAGAAACAGCGTAAAGGACAGCACGCAACTTTGGGGCACGCCAACGTTCACGGGCATTAAATTGGAGCAGAAATTGTCGACAGCGATCTTGATGCTACACCTAGTGAGAAAGCTAGCGATCCACTTGATTCTTGGGAAGCCCGTAAGATGGAAGTTTCCGAAAGTGACCCGGGCCGCAAACAATTGAAGGTCTCTTCCATGTCCAGACTAACTATCAGGCCCTCTCGCTTACTTTCTCGCTTATAGTCGCAACGTAGCGATGGGTTAAGTAACCAAAAGATCACCGGACGAGCAACCCTGGCAAAAGCTATATTGAATGTCGATAATTAATCGGTAATTCTCCAAATAAAGCTACCTATTTGCTGTACTCTCCATAACTTTTGAGAGTAGGAAGGTGACAGCAGCCTGTTAGTTGGATCAGAGCCATCGCCTTTTTTAGGATTGAGTGGATAAGAGCGCTGTTCCACGAGCCTGGGCCTACGCCGATTGAGTAAAAGGAGCACTAGAAGAGAAATACCATCTTTCTCACTCGACTTGTGGATGTCTAAGCAAGACAGAGCTTTTTGGCTAAATAACGTGAGGCATTTATCTCTGACCGGGGTGGCCGGCGGCGTTGTACCTCGATCCACAGTCGAGTTTGAGTCAAAGAGAGCGCCCAAGAAATTGGCTTTCTCTTTCACAGTATAGACTAAGATGTGTGTAGTGGTGGAAGCGAAGGATGGTTAAAAGTGAGTGAGCCTTTGAGACAGCCCAAAACTGACGAATTTCGGGCGGATAGTTGTAAAGCTTCTCGCCGATTTTAACGATATGCTCTGACCTTGCTCTGACAATTTGCCACTTAAAGTACCTAGACGCATGGTTGTAGTTTCTTATTAAGGTTTTCACCGTCGGATCCTTAGCGACTCGGCCCAGATTTGATATGCCTCGCGGTTATCAGAAGAAACAAGTTCGCAGGAAAAACAAGGCTATGGCTTGCCACCGATTGGCACTACAGAGATAGGAGTGTAAAGTTCCATACTCAGCGGCAACATCATCGGCACAAGCTCTAGGATTAGAAGAGAAGTAAACCGGGCCCCAGCGATGAAACGAGTAAAATATGCGCGATCATCGGATGCATAATCTGCGAAACGAAAATGTTTTAATTTTTTAAGAGGATATCGAACCCAAAGACATTTTCATTCAGTTATAGTTAACTGAATAAAGACGACTTTGGGTCCATTTCTCAATATTAGCATAAATTTCAAGTTGTCTTTTTTAAAATTATTCTCGCTATATATGTTAAGCAGAGCAAAAGAGAATCTAGTTAAAGCATTTCGTTTCCCATATTTCCAACAATCTTCGAGATTTTGCGACATTGAGATACAGTTATTAAGACACATCTTAATAACGACAAAACGAGGCATTCATTTATTTACAAATGAATGCCTCATTTTGTCTCAGTAAAAGAGTCAGGAAATTAAAATATTTATTACTCCCAGGAATGGAACCCACAAACACTAGTTTTACAGTTCGATTATATTCATTATTTTTCCTATAATAATAGTAATGTTAACCGGTTATCTTTGTCTAAATTGACTAATCTCATACTACCCAGACTGCTGCAGACATTAAAGCCAAATGTTCATTAAAACAGATGTACTGTATTACTCCTTTGTTATAATTTATATTACAGACTTGGATGGATTGAATGTTTTATTACTTGTATATTTTTTTATGATGTACCTTCAGAAATCGAAATAATTACTATCGTTTAATTCAGTATGTTTTATCCAGATTCACGCTATATGCAAAAAAGTATATGTGCTCCTGACCTGCAATACAGCAGGTTAATTTTTGTTTTTCTTTCTTTCTCCTAGACTTCTCTTAGCCTTCTCCCTTATAGTTGCATACTTGTGCTCTACATCATCATAGCCTCAATAAGTTGGCCAAATAAATTTAAAAGGTAATTAAGTGTTAAATACACGAACTGGAAACATCATGAATTAAAAAACACAGCTCGATGACTTAAGACTATATATAAGTAAATATCCCATACATGACACAGTGTTAAGACACTCCTTACATTCCACACTTTTCTTTATATTTAAGGTTACGTGAGGTTGAAGTATTAAGTGGCGGAATTTAACGCTGCGCTTGGCTTTGATAAAAATAATAAATATTTCATTTCCTCATTTAGGGATCGAACCCACAACATTAGGTAATTAACCTGTAATGGTAGTATATTTATGGTAATAAATCAATAAATAAATAAATAAATAAAAACATGTCGCATTTACAGTCGCACGCATGTGCCTCTGCGCCACAACAGGCCTCAGATAATTATACGTCTAAATATCTCAGATTTTCTAAAAGGTAATATATAACGTTTGAGTGAATCTAAGGGAGTAAGATTTAAGAAAGCGGAAATAGAAGATTTTCATCCCCAAGTGTACTATATATTTGATATAATCAGACCGAGAATGACATTATCAGAAATAAGTCATTTATACAGTTAAATTAGAATACAGAATGTCTAATTTTTTTTACATTATGTAATATAGCGTATTTTTGGTATGTATTAGTATTATAATATAGTATTATAATAAAAGTATTATAATAAACCGATAAAAAATATTTTGTTTCATTGCTGTCTCCTTTAATTCAACTAAACAAAGTCAAATAAACACATTCCATTAAGATACAAAGTAAACTACATTAAAAACCAATTTTAAAAAAGTGAAAGCGACCAAAGTGATCTTTCAGTAGGGGGCAAAACAAATACGGTAATATATTAACAGGGTAGTATTTTTTTGTATTTTAACGCTTTATCCCGCAGCAGCATGATAGACGAAGGGAACTATATGCTAAGACAGCTGTTTCTGGGAAGCGCGAGGCATATCGAAACTGGGCCGTGGCACTTGTCACTAAGAATCCAAAGGTGAAAGTTCTTGTGCTCCTTTTATGTGCTCCTTAGCTGACTCCAGTCGGCGTATTCCCAGATTCGTGGAAGAGCGCTCTGATTCACCAGATTCCGAAAAAAAGCGATGGTTCCGATCCAACTAACAAAAGGCCTGTTGCTATCACCTCCCTGCTTCCAAAAGTTATGGAGAGTATAATAAATAGCCAGCTCTTGGTTTATCTAGAGGATCACCGATTGATTAACAACCGCCAATATGGCTTTCATCAGGGTCGCTTAACCGGTGATCTTCTAGTTTACCAAGCCCACCGCTGGGCTGCGGCTATTAATAGCAAGGGAGAGGGCCTGGCAGTTAGTTTGGACAAGGCCTCCGATCGAATGAGCCACGGGGCGCTCCTTGCGACTTGCGATTTGCAACTTGCGACTTGCAACTTCCATCTTACGGGCTTCCCGAGAATTTATGAAAGTCGATCGCAAGCTTTTTCATTGGGCGCAGCATCAAGGTCGCTGTCGACGGTTTCTGCTCCAAATATACACGTATCATCGGGCGTCGTATCACCAGTTTTCAAGAACACTCCCCTTAAAGACGCGCCCAGCATCAGATTTTCGAGCGACTGCCAGTATTGTGATCGTCTGGAAAGCAAGTTGGCCTCGAAGAAACTGAGAGTCATCAGCAGAGCGAGACAGTATTTCCGGCGTTCGGCCTCATATGGAATACTGTTCTCACCTCTGGGCTGGTGCACCCTAGTATCAGCTTAAACCATTTGATCGCATACAACGTAGAGCCGTTCGATCGTTGAGGACCCAAGGATCTGTGAGGGGCTTAACACTTTAGGTTTGCGTAGAGGTAGTAGACGTATCTTCACTGTGCGTTTTCTACGGAATTATCACGGGGAGTGTTCGGGAGAACTGTTTGACTTGGTACCTGCTGCCCAATTTTTTAACCGCACAGTACGTCATAAACTAAAATACCATACACATCATCTGGACACGCGGCACTCCACTACTGTGCGGTTTCTGTGGCATTTTCACGCGCCACACTCCTGTGGAATGACCTTCCCTCGGTAGTATTTTTATATCGATACGAGTCGATATTTTTTGGGTACCCATGGTACCCAAAAAACCTCAAAAAGCGCGTTTACCTCCACCTAAAAGGCACGCACCTGTAGCTCCTCTGGTGTTAATAATAAATTCCCTTAAGTGAGATCGAACCTACAATAATGAACCACTGCACTGCGGTAGGCATTTTATTTATAAATATCCAGTAAATTTTATAATACCTTTCTCTATTTATTTGTTTTAATAAGCAAACAAACAATAGATAAATATTTTTACTATTTTTTTAAGGGTTATTCCATACTTTTTTAAAAACGTATAATTTTTTTTTTCGTTCAATTTTTTATACGTTTTTAAATTTAGTATTTTTCTTTTTTAAGTGTGTAATAAGACTTTAAAAAATAGTAAAAATATTTAATAAATAGCATTCTCTCTTGCCAAACGAATTGTATTTGGGTAGCGGAAATTTGTAAAAATCTCCCTACAGAGACGCAAACAACATAAATAAGTTGTAAAAAGCGTATAAAAATTTCGACGAGCTCGGTGAGAACGAATGGCTTAGTGGTCAGAGCGCTTGGATGGTTTCCAAGAGGCGCGGGTTGAAATCCTGCTTCGTTCTAAAATTAAATTTTTATACGTTTTGAAATTTAGTATATTTCACGTTATATTTCTAGCGGGATAGGCCGAGAGAACGGAGCGCCATACGCTCCGGTCTCGGCATACCTCTTTCGCCGAAACCAATGTTATCAATCTCTTCTTACATGCTCTCTGGGGGATCCTCATACTTTTTACTTAACTATGCTCCAGTCTCGTAGATACTGTGTTTTCGAAGGTCAACCGAGGTCTTCCACCCCTCTGTTACCACTGACTTTTCCTTCATATATCTCTCATCACTCATTCGCGCAACATGTCCAGACCACATAAGCACGTTCTTCTTCACTCCCACTTTGATATCCACACTTGTAGTGTATCTCTTCATTGAGTATATGATCAGCTAAACTAACTTCGCATATGTTGCGAAGAAATCGCATCTATAGTATTCATCTTTCTTACATTTTTTTTCTGTAATACCTACGTTTTGCTGCCGTACGACAGCTTCGGTAATAATACTGCATTGTGTACGGCCAAACGCGCAGCTGTGCTGTTGTTTCGTAATCTCCACAATGCAGATAAGGAACCGTTAACTCTGTTATCGGCAGCAATACTTTATTCGTTACCGGCCATCTCTATAAAACATACTTTCCAGATATACTACCTCTTCACTTGTTATAATATCTTATCATTTACGCTGATCTTGCACGCTGTCCTTTTTTTGATTTATTTCAAATATCAGAATCTTCTCTGTAACTCGCTTTCTGATGATGCAGTAAGCACTGCATCACCTGCATACAGTAGGCAATCTATATCCAAGTTACCAACTTGTACTGTACTTGTACTAGCTGTCTCTAAGGAGTGAAACAAAACGACAGGGGTGTCACTTTGTTTCACTCCTTAGACACAGCTATCCAAATACAAAATTGAACAACCAAGCTGACATTGTGCAACCTGGTTTAACACCCATTGTATGTCAAAACAAGGTGACATACCAGCTCCTACTTACACACAGGTTAAGTAATCTCTATAAAGAGACTTTTCAGCTTATAGTCAGGGTCCGCTAACATTGTACCGTGGCAGTATATCCCATAATCCCTTTCTTACAACCCTGTCAAATCCAAATTTTCAATTTTCCAATACCACAAAAGCACTGAAAATATTTTGGTTTGCTGCCACAAAAATTCCGCGATCATGCGAAGAGAAAAGATCTGATCCATACATCCTCTTCTAGCCATCCTGGGCCTTCCATCGTGGTCTTTGATAAATTTTATATAAAATTCAAAACCTGCAGCTATGATATTTGGCTCTAAATTGCAACTTACATAGTGTGCCGAATACTCGCTAACTTAAGGTTGACAAGTTTTAAAATTGAACTTCTCGTTGATCTACAATCTTGTACGGAACCCTCAGTGGGTGAATTCGACTCACACTTGTATAAATCTATTTAATTCAAAACAGTACTCTAAAATAATGCTGCTATTATCAATAGAACCTCAAAGCTTAACCATAAATATGCCGTGTCGGCCGCGTTCGTGAGAAATTAAATTAAGATGAAATCTTCTGGGACTTTCCGGACGTCCACTTTCATTTGTCATACATGCTTATACAGAATTATTTTATATGTAAATATAGTTTTTGAGTTACTCCGGGGTAAAAATATTTACCGCCGCCGCGCCTTGTTACCAGAGCGAAGTAAAACATATTAAATATTTTATTTCTTCGAGTGGGGTCGCATTCACACTTGTGCCTCTGAGCTACGACAGGCATAAAAATAAAGTTTATAAATTTAAATAACTTTTTTCTTTGGAAATAGGTTAATAAAACTCACCAAACGTAATAAAATCGTTTATGCAAGTTTGTCTTAGCGTTGATAGCTAACACAATTTATCGCAGCCGCGCAACTCGATTATACCCGCAATATAGACGACAATCACTTGACAATACCTCGTTTAATGTTCAGCGAATTGTAGAAAATTTTGAGCACTATTAAGAGTTAATTAAGATCATTAAGCTGGAAATAATTAATGTATTTTTTAGATATAAATCTTCTCGAAGCTGCTAACTTATGTCTGATTCTTGGTTCTATTTCAACTAGAAGAAATTATTTTTTTTTTCAATTTTTCACTCTGGTAGATATTGCAAACGGAGTCTCGACTTTTATCACGCTCTAATATAAAAAAGAATATGACAAAATTTGTGAAAAGAAACTTGTTTATTGATTTACTCTAGACAATTTTAGTACAGTGAATGCTATTATGCTAAATGATAATTCGATTAAACATTGTCTTCCCGGAGATTTGAATTGTGCTCAACTTTGGCCTAATAAACACAATAGTATAGTAATTTATAAATATAGGATTAAGTCGCCCCTCTCTTCTAGAGAATAACGATGATTCTTTTAGCAGATATGACATTTTTTCCTCATTAACGGCATTCTTTATTTATTTTATGTCTGTATTATTCTGGAAAGTATAATGTACTAAATCAAGTAAGGATATTTTTTTTAATATATTACAACATTTATCGCCGGTTACACCTCATTCACCATATTTTATGAAATAATCAATAACACTCACTCACTCAGCTTCACGCTGTATCCCGCACATGGCAGTGTAGGCAGAGGGAACTTGAGAACCTAGTGTTAAGACACTCCGTTCCATTTCCTACTTTCTGCGGAATTCGATTTTGTGTTAAGTGGCGGAATTCAATACCCCGCTTTGCCTTTTTACTAATTTAAAATATTAAATATTTAAATTGTAAATGTTAAATATTTCATTTCCTCGAGTGGGGATCGAACCCACAACCTGGCGCGTTAACAGTAACACAGTAAGCCCCTGCGCCTCGATAGGCCTCTATAAATAAACAATAAAAATACTTGTTATATACGATTGGTTTGCTATATTAATTATAAAATGAGTACAAAAGACTAACGGCCGGTTTCTGAATTAGGAAAACCGCAAATTCTCAACTAAGCATTGCTCAAATGCTTGATTATAAACTTAATTTTTTTACGTTTCACACTTCAAAACGTACTTTCGTCAAACTGTACTTAACTGATTATATGCTCAAATACCTTTGATCAAGGCTTTTACGTTCTGTTATACGTATAAAAAACCGATACTTACCGGTAATCTTTTAAATTGTGAATTACTTTGAATGTAAAACAAAATTAATATTTCTAAATATATAAAGTATTCGTATCATTATTTTTTCATGTAGTTGTGCTCTAAAAAACATTAAATATTAAAATATTTATAGTAAAAATAATAAATCGTATAGTCAAACGAGGAAAATATAAACAAAGGAGGATTATTTATTTCTATTTTTAAAAAATGCACAAAACACTAAAAATAAGGCGCAACCTAACTACTTTGGAAGGAAAAACAATCTGCTTTTAATTATAGCAAAGTAGGTATCTCCAAAAACATTGTTTACAATGATTTCAAAATATGGCATTGTTATAATACTACTCTTATCTCTTATTATTATGTTTTAGCTGCCAAAATGTTGGTTGTGAGAAGACAGGACCACATTGTGTACAACAAAAATAGAGAACAATACAAAAGCATTATATGTACGCCACGGACAGCATAATATAACAATATTAAGCACAAGAAAGGATTCTGCGACAGAAGACGTATTAATAATAATACATTATTGCAGGAAATAATTCTACTGAAACTACTAAGACGCCATCACTAACATTTTAAAATTAAAAAAAAGAATTCTTAGAGCAGTTGTCTTCAAAAATAAACAAAGACTTTATTCTTAATATAACAATTAACCAAGCCAAGCAAACTGAGAAATACTTTTTTTTAAGTATCTTTTTGTGTATTTATGAAAATCTAAAATATTTGGGGAAAAGTGTAGATGTTATTTGACTTTAATAGAACAGTAATAGTTTTATTATCAAATAAAGCATATAGTAACGCAATCTCATTGTTTCAGTTGAAATTATTTTCAACTTCCAAAATATTAAGAGAGCATGTGGTGGTTCCTTTACTCCTACTTAAACAGAGAGAGAGAGTGAGATCACTAAAAACTTTTAACTGTGAATATTCAAATGTAAACACATATGAAGTAGTAGTTCTATTTTTTGGTAGGACTAGATATCAATTTTTTTGGGACTAAACATTAAATTAAATAACAAAATATATGTAATTTATAAAGGTTATATTTAAAATTGTTTGGTTTTTCTTAAAAAAATAAGTTTTATGTAGGCTGATATTGTTATGGAAAATTAGTATTATAAGAAATATTTACAAGTAATTTGATCCTTAATATTTATACTTATATTGAAATTGTGTAGCATTATCCATATGTGATTTATAAG
>DWMZ01004990.1:0-11285 GCA_018249855.1 Eueides tales michaeli | reverse complement strand
TATATATATATATATATATATATATATATATATATATATATATATATATATATATATATATATATATATATATATATATATATATATATATATATATATATATATATATATATATATAAATTATTCTACACTCAATTAGTGCTATTTTTAAGTTTACTTTTCATATATTTTTACATAATAGGTATATCTTACATCACATTGTCTGTCTCAAGGTTGCCCACTTCTACGTATACTGTAACGGTACCAATATATACATGCTCAGTTATAGAAAGAGGTAAATAAAAATATTTTGGTGTTTACTTCTCAGATGTTTTCTAAATAAGTATTATTCTTAACTAAGTGTAGATTAACTCTTTACAATTAGTAAAACTATATTTTGATATTGATTATTTATTGAATTTTTATTATGGCCTGTCGTGGCGCTAGGGTACAAGCGTTAACGACAGATTGTGGGTTCGATCCCCACTCGAGAAAATGAAATATTTAATATTTTCATTTCTGCGCTCTGGTAACAAGCGATAGCGCGGTGTTGAATTCCGTCACTCAGCACACAATGCCTCAAATTTGACGGAGAGTGGGGAACGGAACGGAGTGTTTTTAAACTAGGTTCCCAAGTTCCCTCTGCCTTCCCTGCCATGTGCGGGATACAGCGTGAAGTTAAGTATGCTATATTCTAGTTACATAAATTCTAACTAACGTAAGTATAAAAGGTACATTCCACTTACACAAGGGTGTATAGATCGACGCACGATCCCCTACATAATGTCAAGGACACTGCAAGGGGTAGCAGCTGCATTGTGTGCCATTTTAGGGTTCCCCGTGTAGGTGTGTGTGTGTGTGTGTGTGAATGTGCATAACTTTTAATTCTGCACTAAGTGAGGGTCCTTTACTCAATTTGTTAGTTTTGTCGTACGTATGTAACATATTGATTGGTTGATATTGAGATTTTTAAGGTGTTTGCAAACGTTTCTTTTTGGGATTGAAGATATTGTGGATTCCTATATTATACGCGGTGTTATGTTACGGAACTCGATACGCAATGTTTTTCAAGAGTAGGGTGAAAAGTGTATAATAGCTTTGTTTGTTTTTTGTTAGAAATAGGAAATAAAGATATTTTATCAGAAAAGGTGAGGAAATTTTAATTTAGCGGAATTTGAGCCCTATCTACCTATTTATTATGTACGAGTGTTTTTAGAATATATATATATATATATATATATATATATATATATATATATATATATATATATTTTTATGAAGAATTCTCTGTTGTCAAACGATAATTCTAAGTAATTATCTTCGGGTAGCGAAAATTTACATAAATCTACCTACAGAGATGCTAACAACATAAATAAATTGTAAGTAATTATTTATTTAAAGAACGTATAATATTGAACGTAACGGAATTTGAACCCGCGCCCCTTGGAAACCGTCTAAGATTGTCAAGCCAAGCGGCGCGGGCTCAATCCCCCCTACATCCAAAATTTTATTATTTTTTTAAAATATTTATTATTCTTTTCTAAGCGCAGAAAAACAGATTTTTTATATAATTAAATATTTTAATTTACTTTTCTCTGTTGAAAAAGATGATTTTAATTATGAAATCGGGTGATTAAGTTGAAAAAAAAATTGTTTTTCCAGCTTCACGCTGTATCCCGCAAGACAGGCAGAGGAAACTTGGTAACCTAGTGTTAGGACACTCCGTTCCCATTAAATCACTTCCGTTCCCCAATTAAATAAAGATTACAATAAATTATTTTAAGTTATGAAAACACAGTCCATTGGAGTTTTTATTCGATGAAGTCAGAGCTATCAAGGTTGTCAATTATATTTGAAGTTTTTTTGCTATATTATTTAAATATGTTTGAGGATCTTATATTGTTTTGTAACAAATACTACTTTACTCATTAACGAAAGTATATTTTCTGAGCAAGGAATTAATTTCGGCGTTGAGTTTCGCTATCCAACACGCAAAGACTCAAGACAAAGTGGAGAACCGAACGGAGTGTTTTATAACTAGGTTCCTAGGTTCCCTGCCAAGTACGAGATTCACTGTTAAGCTGAAAAATGTAACTTTGAGGCGTTTGTATTAATATGTATTGTTATAACACGGCGTTTTTGACTCTGAAAAAAGACGCAAGTCACAAAGACTGGTTTGTCTGTGAAACCATAAGTATTATTTGTTTGAGTGCGATATATATTTTTTTCGAAAACCTTATTATAATTTAGAGGATTGTCGAGGCGCAAACTTTCGAATTTTTGATATATTTTATATGAAATTTTTTATATTTTGCTAAATCTATATCGTAGGAATTGTATTTTATGTAGAAATATTTGATATTTGCAAATGCAATAAGCATGAGGGGGTACCTATGGTGGCGCAGAGTCACAAACGACTGTAAACGTGACAGTTCGTGGGTTCGATTCCCACTATACAATAAATGAAATATTTAATATTTTCAAATCAAATATTCAATGTTTTCATATCCTCAATCTGGCAACAAAGCGATTAAGCTCCGCCACTCAACATACAATGCCTCTTTATCGGGGAAAAGTGAGGCACAAAACGGAGTGTCTTATCACTAGATTCTTAAGTTCTCTCTTTGTACCCTGCCATGTGCTTGCATGAAAAAATAAGATATTTTAGTAGCGAAACTGTACGCCGAGCTTCGTTCAACAAAATTACTTCTCTATTGTTATAAAATATTTCAGCCTATAAAATGACTAGGCGCCAGTTGTGTCAACAGTTAAGTTGTGTACGTACATTGTACATACGCTCTCATAGTATTCTTGGTTTAGCTGTCAAGGTTAACTTATATTACTATGGACTTTAACTGAGGCCTGTCGTGGCGCAGCGGCACAAACGTGTAACTGTAACCGAGAGGTTCTGGGTTCGATACATAATCGAGGGACTTAAATATTTAATGTTTTCAAATTAAATATGAAGCCATCGTGGCGCAGCGGTACAAGCGTTGCCTGTAACCGACAGGTTCTGGGTTCGATCCCCAGTCGAGGAAATGAAATATTTAATATTTTCAATTTAAATATTTAATGTTTTCATTTCTTCGCTCTGGTATTAAGGCAAAGCGCGGCTTTGAATTCCGCCACTCAACACGCAATGCCTCAAAAATCGGCGGAAAGTGGGGAACGGAAGTGAAACGGAGTGTCTTGACACCAGGTTTCCGGGTTTCCTCTGCCTACCCTGCCTTGTGCGGGATACAGCGTGAAGCTAAAAAATAAAAATATTTAATGTTTATATTTCTCCACTCTGGAAAGTAAGCGGCGTTGAGTTCCACCATTCAACTCGAAATGCCTCAAATTCGGCGGAAAGTTTGGAACGGAAGTGGAACGGAGTGTTTTAACACTAGGTTCCTAAGTTCCCTCTGCCTACCCTCGTATATGTGGAATACAGCGTGAAGATGAAGAAGAAGACTACGAAGTAAAATCATTATATTAAACCACCTATTTGGTCATTGTATCGTTTAACTATGTATGTCGAAAAGTATGTGTATTTTACATGTGATGAATTTGTTTGGTTGAGTGAGAATAATCTCAGGAAGTGCTGGTACTTACGTTTTGGTGAGTTTCAACGGAAAGTAAGGGATGCGAGTGTTTTGATATTAGGTTACTTTTGTAGAAAATGAGCTTCACGCTCTATCTTGTACGTGACAGGGTAGGCAGAGAGATTTTTGGAAACTTTGTGTTTGGACACTCTTTTCTGTTCCCTATTTACCGCCAAATTTAAGACATTGCGCGTGGAGAGGCGCAAGTCGATGCCAAAAATGAGAAGCAATGCCTCCACTAGAAGATTAATGTAATTTATATTCACAAATTTGCAGCACGATGATTCAAACTTCAAATACTAGACATAACTAGAAGTAACTGAAGTGTATGATTTGTGGGTGTTCTGAAAAACTTGATGACACATTTGTTGAAATTTTATTACGTTGAATCTTCAAAATGGATTTGTAGTCTCAACTATTCTATTAGACGCGCGGCGTTGAGTTCCGCCACTCTTGTCATGAACTTGTCTCAACACAAGGTTCTCTCTGTTTTCTCTACCATATGCCAGATACCACGTGAAGCTATAAAAAACCGTAACTCACATCACATTCCAACAGCACCATAAGGAGTATTAATTAAATTTGTGTCGTAATGCTAATATTAGAATATGTCATTTACGTATATGACAGACTGACAGTTAACAGGACTATTGTGGATTTAGTTCAAAATGGGAGGAATTCATACATTTTTATTTCCTCCAAACTCGGAAGAAGACAAAGCGTAGCGGTGAGCTCCGCTAATGTCTTGGGGTTTTTTCTCTAGTTTATATATATTTTTTGCTACCAACGAGAAGCTAGAAAATGTAGCTAGAATTTCGTCTTAAAATACAATAAGTCTTAAAGTATCCGAAAAATGGAGAAAGGAGTGTCTTAATACTAGGTACATTCTTATATTTCTTGTGTTTTTAGACAGAACTAACTATCATTAGTAACAGCTTCAGCTTCAGCTGACAGGGTAGGCAGAGGGAACTGGGAACGGATTGTCTTAAACAATCCGTTTTATTCTCCACTCTCCGCCGGATTTAAGGCATTGCGTATTGAATGGCGAAACTCAACACCGCACTTTGCTTTATTATCTGAGCGAAGAAATGAAAAAAAAAATGATACCAAGTTGGCTTAAACCGCCAAGGTCGTATAAAACGTCACCAACTGTCACAACAAACGGATGAACATATCCATTTGTCACGCTATTGTACACAATACAGTAGATTTATAAGTGAAGCGTCATTTGTGTGTGCATCGCGTTCAATTCTATATAGTGCACTGGTTTGGTCCAGACTATTTATCAAGAATGTGCATCTCTGAATATATAAAGTAAGGAAAAGGAGAGTTGGGGGGAGGGGCCGGGGGGGACTTCGGTTGACCTTTGAAAACACAGTATCTAAGATACTGGAGGAGGTATGAAGAGGTTGATAGCAGTAGAGGAGGAGAAAGAAGTGTGAGACCGTAGCGTTTTGCGCTCCGTTCTCTCTGTAATCGACAAATTGTGGGTTCGATCTTCACTCGAGGAAATGTAATATTTAATATTTTCAATTTAAATATTTAATGTTTAATTTCTTTGCTCTGGTAATAAGGCAAATATCGCGGCGTTGAGTTCCGCCACTCAACACGCAATGCCTCAAATTCGGCGGAAAGTTGAACGAAGTGTCTTAACACTAGGATCCCAAATTCCCTTTGCCTACCCTGCTATGTGTGGGATACAGCGTGAAGCTGAGAGAGAGAGTTTGTTCTCCACGCTCTACTAACGCCTCTCCGGATTTTCTAAGCATTATATTTTCAGTGGTAGAATTTAGTCTCGTTTTAAAGATATAAATATAAACAGAACCGTTAATATAATAAATATTAATTAATATTAACCTTGTATATTCATATATTATAACACTATACGTTTGACTGCCAACATTTAAGGAATGTAAAGTAAATTCCAATTTTCTCAGACTCGTATTTCAGTTCAGTCAATTTTAAGTATCCATAAAGTGTGTTCGTGAAGGCAGGCTAAGTCGTTGCATAGAATAAGATAGGTAACGAAAACTTTGTTATTAAATTACTTTCAGCTCCACGCTGTATCCTGCACATGGCAGGGTAGGCAGAGGAAAATCGGGAACCTAGTGTTGGGACACTCAGTTCCGTTTACAATTTTTCTTATATTATTGAGGCGTTGAGTGGCGGATCTCAACGCCGTGCTTTGCCTTGTTACCAGATCGAAAAACTTAAAATATTGAAAAATCCCCGAGTGGTCCTCCATTCAGTCAATCCATGGTTATGTGTGACCCCCAATTTCGGGTTCGAAAGCTCTGTACAGTCGCACGAGATAGGCCTCTAGCCTGCAGCATCCTTTTAAAACTCAAAATAAACAAATAAGGTCGTCTTATATTACGTAATAAAACTTTAATTTAAAAGATATAAAGATATCTCTAGGTCTAGTTATTTAACTGATAACAGTGATGAACGTTTTATTGAAAATTATTTTCGACATAACATTGACTTGAGGACCGAGGGTCATGAACAACATATTGCTTTCTGTCGTTTGGCAGAAAATGCGATACGGTTAGATGGTTAGTTCGATCACCAAATCAGGGGAACAATAATATTTATATTATTTGCATTTTACATTGTAATAGTTAAAGCATGGAAGCGATTTCTACTTGTCAACTCCAAATATCTGGAAATTTGGACGGAAAATGGACAACGGAACGTTATATTTGTAGACTGTTTTATGTAATTCAATTTATTGTCCTTTTACAAATTCATATTTCTACAAATAATTTAATTTATCGTTTTCTCATAAAAAATGATTATTTTTATAATCAAAGTGTCTACTGATTGTGGGACCTTGGACGTTATCTGTTATCGTCGTCATCGATCAACGTTGGCGCTACACTCCATGGCTTTACTTTGTCTTGTTTTTGCTTCCGATTTTCATATGTATTTTCTTGGAGTCCCCTTTTTTCCTTTGTTTCTCAGCTTCACGCTGTATCCCGTATGTCTTAGCAGGATAGGCAGACGGAATTTGTGAACTAAACGTGATACTAGTGTTAAGATATAAAGTCCAAATTTTAAGAATATATTTAGAGAGGCTATTGTGGTATATTGAGGGATTTGTTTAGTCGTCATTTGAATATGGTCAGATATAAAAATGGATTGCATTCTGTTGCGCAACAATTTGTATTTCTGTCAGACAAGGGTGTAATATAGTAATAAGTTCTTTCGGCTTCCATAATTGGGGAAGATCTCTCTCAAAAACGTGATAACAGATTCTCCACTTTCTTTTGCACGATCAACATTGTAGAGCAATAAGTCCATTGGATCGTACGACTTATAAGTTGCAGTTCTGGCCATTGTTTTCTTGGACGTTTAGCGGGTTTTAACCCCAAGGACACTCAAAACTTTCTTCCAATGAAATTCCTAAACAGGCGCGCTACGCTGCCATTTTATTGTCTAGATTCTAATGAAATATCACTTAATAAAATGATTCATTAAAGAAAAGCTATAACTTAGCGCGTATACATAAATCGAAAGTAGCACAGAACGTCAACTTGACAAGTCTTAAGTCTGAATTACTCAACTGCGTCTGACATTTTTGCGGGGACCTGCGACTTGGCTTTCCGATTGCCACTCTTATTGCAATAGTGTAAGAGCTTTTGTAATAATGAAGGAAACTGAGTTAAATTGATACATTGGTTGGTAATAAGGTGTGGTGTAAGTTGTGAGCGATTGTGTTGGTTTTAATAACATGTATGGTATAAGTTTATACGTTTATTAGTATTTTTTAATATTATTCAGAGTATTTGTAACTATGTAAATGATAGTTAGAAATATTAAGAATATGTTGGTATTGTGTATAATTCTGTAGTAAATCGAGTTTAAATGTTGATCTACTGTAATATTTACGAAAGCATGGCCGTAGCCCAGCTTAGTTCTTGAACATTTATTATACGATTTTCTGAAAACTTTTATGGAATATAACTCAGTACAGAATGCTTATTTTGAGTTGAAACTACATGTTTTCAAAAATTCTAGTGTAATAAAATTTTCTTTAAATATAAGTTAGAATATAAATTTTTCGCTTAACGTTTGATTATAATATTATTATTTAAACTGATTATTTACTCTTATCTAAGAAACTACTGGTTTGCGCTGAAAAAATATTTTTATGTTGGTAAACAATTAAGGAAGAGAAAAAGCTAGGCTATAGTTATATCAAGTTTATAGTTTCGGGGTATTTGGAATCTTTCCTATCCACGAGCGAAGCTAAAGGCGCATTCGCCAATATTCTATATAAATGTTAAGGAAAAGCGAACAGCTTATCACTCGTGCCACGCGCAAATGTTTTTTGATACTGAACCGGATTGCGACAACTTGATACTGGAGCGGTTTCAAAAATCGTGAAAGTTGTTGCGAATTTTTTGATATATTTTATATGAAAATTTTGTATTTTACCTATTACTATATCCTTGGGATTGTATCGGGTTGCGTTTTGTGTAGAAATATTCGATATTTGCAAATGCGATAAGCATGAGGGGGCCCTATGGTGGCGCAGGGTTACAGGCGTGCGACTGTAAGTGTTGTGACTGACAGGTTGTTAGTTCGATCCCCACTCGAGAAAACGAAATATTTTCATTTCTTTGCTTTGGTAAGAGTTCTGTCACTTAACACGCTATGCCTCCGGATTCGGTGGAAATTGGGGTACTGTCTATAAGAGAGTGTCTTAACACTATGTTATAACAACATAAGAACGGGCAAGTAACCTTTCATCCGGGCATTTCTGATGTATATGCTTGGAAAAACATTTAATACACAAAAACTGCCATTCTTTGAATAACTATACTAAAATTATGACATACATTCCTTCAGGATTATGTCAAACAAGCCACAAGTAAACTTTTGAATGTGTTATTTACATAACATTTACATTACAAAAATATTTTGTAAATTTATGAAGTTGAGGCCTGTCGTGGCGCAAGGGCTCGAGTGTGCGACTGTAAACGCGTTACTATGTGGGTTCGATTTCCACTCAAGGAAATGAAGTATTAAATATTTTTATTCTTTCTCTCTGGTATAGAGGCAAAGCAAGGCGTTGAGTTCTGTCACTCAACACACAATGACTCAAATTCGGTGGATTTTTACTTTATTTATGTGTATATATTAATTTTAGCTTCACGCTGTATCCCGCAATCAGCAGGATAGGCGGAGGGAAACAAAGAATGATCAAAAATGTGTTTGAATATTAAATATTTCATTTCCTGAAATGGGTATCGAACCCACAACCTGGCCACCAGTTCACACTAAATATATAACTATTTAGCACTAACACCTTTATACGTGAACGTGAAATGTTATTCACCTATGTGATTGGAATTATATATGAGTGACACACTACATATATATGTAGTTAAAACGCAATTAAGGAAAATTTTGTTAGGGTTTTTTTTTATAACGACATATGTATATTAGTCGACTGCAAGACAAATAGCCTAAAATAAGTGGATTTTTTATAATTGTTTATTTTTAATTGTATTTTTTACCCCCGACGCGAAATAGGGGTGGTTAGTTTGACTGTCTATCTGTGACACGGTAGCTCCTAAATGGATGAAGCGATTTGGGTACGTTTTTTTTTTTTATTAACTCAGCTTCACGCTGTATCACGCACATGGCAGGGTAGGCAAAGGGAACTTGGGAAGTTAGTATTAAGGCACTCCGTTCCACTTACGTTTCTCACTTACCGCCGAATTTGCTAGGCTAGGCTATGCGTGTGGAGTGGCGGAATTCAACGCCGCGCTTTTTACCTTGTTACCATGTATTAAATATTTAAATTGAAAATATTAAATATTTCATTTCGTCGAGTGGGGATCGAACCCACAACCTATCGGTTCGACAATCCTCAAATTTTTATTAACGTATTACAAAAACCTTGTTCTTACTCACTCACTCAACTTCACGCTGTATTCTGCATATGGCAGAAAAGGCAGAAGGAACTTGGGAACCTAGTGTTAAGACACTCCGTTCCACTTCCGTTCCCCACTTTCCGCCGAATTTCAGACATTGATTGTTGAGTGGCGAAACTCAACGCCGCGCTTTTCCCGCATGTAGTACGTACTAGGGCAGAAAGGAGCGTTCTATTGTTGAAAGTTCTTGAATAAGTGCTTTCAACTCATTTTTCATTACACCGTATGTTGAGTAGATATTTTTTTTTATTGTGTTCTTGCTGTGATATGAAAGTGATTTATTTATTCAAGTGGAAATCGAACCCATAACTATCGAGTCTATGACTTATTGTGTAGCTGCGCTTATCTGTATTGGTATTTTGGGTAACTAATATTAAAGAGAACGGTTATTGTAACTTTACTGTAATATATATATATATATATATATATATATATATATATATATATATATATATATATATATATATATATATATATATATATATATATATATATATATATATATATATATATATATAATTTTAAGATTTTTTTGGATGATGTGTCATTTAAATGACTAAGGTACCTAATTACATTTGGTTCCCATTGCCTCTGTGTACTTCACGCAGTAACCTTTATTTTGTAGAGGATATATACATATATACGGGATCCAGCGTGAAGCCACAAAAAAGATTGTCGATCTTATTGGCCTTTTAAGTAGTCTGGTATTTCAGATGGAAAATTTAGTTTATTATGTAACTTCATCGAGCCAACTGTTGCCTTCTTGAAATATTTTATAATTATAGTAAATAGGGTTTTGGTTTCGGTTGCCTCCAAATTTATTAAGAAAACATGACAAATTTCAGCGTTCTACGCCGCGTAGCCAAGTGTTATCAGTCAGTCATGCAGTAACGATTTCTATATACAATGAAAATTGTTGTACATTTTATATTTTTTTGCTTCACGTTGTATCTCTCGCATAGCAAGGTAGGCAGAGGGAACCTGGGAAATTAATGTTAAGACAATCTGTTTCCATTAATGCACATACGTTCGCCACTTTTCGCCTAATTGAGTGGCGGAACTCAACACCGCTCTTGGGCTCATTATCATACTGAGGAAATGAAAAAAAATTATATTTCATTTTCTCGATTGTGAATCGATTCCATCCACAATTTGTCTCGTTTACTTATTTTATCGCATAATCTTGTAAAATAATATGTTATTTTTTATAAGATTAGAAGTTAAAGTGTTGATGTGTTAAATATTTTTTTTTTCTAAAAAAAATGCATTTTTCGCCTACAGGTGCGAGGTGGTAGCGCCGGCGTTCCGCCTCCCGCGCCTCCTGCCTTAGAAGAGAAGCGGTCCCCGTTGCAGCCTCAACAGCAGGGCAGAGCTCAACTGCCACCAGGTAATTTACATACGCTTTTACTAAGCGTCCTGTCAGGGTAGGCAGAGGGAACTTGGGAACCTAGTGTTAAGGCACTATGATCCGTTTCCCACTTAATGTTGAAAATGAGGCATTGCGCGATGACTGGCGGAACTCAACGCCGCGATTTACCATGTTACCAGAGCAAATAAATGAAAATATTTAATATTTCACTTGCTCGAGTAGGAATTGAACATACAACCTGTCATGTTTTCGTGTGCCGCGCCAGTTTTTTTTTCGTACTTTTGTTTATTTTTATATACATCTTCAACAGAACCAGTTCCGGTGCCACCGCCGCCCAAGCCAGCGGTCGTGAAGGCACCCAAGAACGCGAAAATTAATCAAAAGGTTAGTTTTGATATATACTTATAT